>QANZ01018388.1:0-31554 GCA_003254925.1 Chamaecrista fasciculata
ATTAAAAAATAATTTCATCCCATCCATTTGGATTGGATTGGATTGGATTGGATTAGATTAGAATTCAATGTCCCCCAAACAGACCCTTAATTATATTGTCTGATGTGCATAATTTTGAGTGCATGATTTTGAATTCAGGTTTATGAAACATAAAAATGGTTAGGTTTGTGTTTTTTAATATAATTAATATGCATTTTTTTTTTCTTTTTTATTACTATTTTTGTTATTATTTATCTATGTACATATTTACTTACTTTTCATTGTACATATTTACTTACTTTTTGGTTAAACCTAATCCCTCTTCACCCTTTGCTTTTTAAACCTGTTTTTCTCCAATATATATTTATTTATTTATTTTAACAGCTTCAACAAAAATTGGGGAGCAACACGAGAATCTCTTAGCAGAGCCCGTCAAGAGGATACCATTTTCATCTCGGACAACAACAACACTTGAACCTTTTTTCAAAGAATCATCAAAAGCTCCATCAACGTTAATTTTAACTGAATTGGCTGGAGGGGGAGTCCAAATCTGAGGTGAGTGTCTTTGCAATTCTGAAGTAGACTGTGACTGTTGGTTTTGATCCCTGGAAATAGCTTGAATGTACTCAACACTAGCTTCCCTAGATGATTTGATTGTGATTAAGGGATTGACTGGTTTTCCTTCAAAAATAGCTTTATTTCTACTTATCCATATTCCCCAAAGAAGGTTAAAGAAATCAGCAAGAACGTCATCAAAATTGTCAGCTCTCTCCCTCTTCAGAATATCAATTCTTGATTCAACCCAGTCCCTAATACCATAGACAAACGTAGAGTTAACATGCCAGTGAAAATTTGACCCAAACCAGACTGCCTGCAATCATCACATTTTAAAAATAAATGCTCTAGAGATTCAGACTCTTTCCCACATATATGGAAAACATCATACCTTCCAAGCCCTCGTTTTGCAAGAGCTAATCCAATATATATTTATAATTATGGTTTTTAATGTATTTTTGGGGTTACTTTGTTATTTGGGCTCAATTTTTTAAGAGTAATATTTGAAAGAGATTACATGTTATATTGTTTGTAATATATATATAACTATAGGTTGATTAAAACTAATTTATGAATCTTGCGAAGATAGTTAATTTATAAGAGTAACTTTGTTCAAGACATTGATTTTTTGAAATAATGTATTCCTTTCCATACTAATTTTTTGTAATCCCAATCATATTATTATTCATTTGTTGTGTGATATCTTCTATGTACATGCATGATATTATAAATATATATTACAGTAAGTGGGGAGAGCATTAGTCCTTTCTGGCAAATGCAGTAAGATTCTCATCTTGTTTGTTAATTTGCATTTTTTTCCCTTGTTTTTAATTTATATTTATTGAGACATGAATTTATGAATTAAAGGAATCCTTGTCATTTTCTAAACTGGTGGTATTGCACTATATCCCAAGTAATGGTCCTCACAACTTTCATTGGTAATAATTACTCACTTTTTCTCTTGTGTGTGTATATGCAATTTCTATGTTGTTTTATCTCTAAATCTTATAGAAGTTTCTATATTTTAGATTAAAGATATTCTAAATTAATTCATTTTATTGTATGAATGTAGATTCAAAATGTTTTCAATTTTCAGGCAGTTTTTTGTTTAGTATTTTTTTATTCTTTAGTAATTAATCTTATTGTGTTACTTTTTGTACAGTAGAGGATCCAGATTCGGTTCACTAGGGTTGTGAGCATTTCTTTCTTAATCTTTTCATCTTTTATTTATTATTCTAGTGGTTAAGGATTTTCTGAATTGTGTGGTTTAGATAAAGAGAATGAATGTGTCAAATATTTCACTTTCTTTGCATTATTCGACTTGTTAAATAATGTTTTCTTCTTTATTATAATCCCTATAGGTTTTCTGTTAGGTCTATTCAAAATTTCTGTTGTGACATTTAAATATATTTCATTTTTTAACATTTATGCATATAGTATGATTTATTCATCAACTTATTGCATTGTACAATTTATTCATGGAAATTGTTTGCAGATTTGTAATATTTTTCCCATTACGGACAACCATTTGTCTAAATCCTAGATCGATTTTCGAATTACATTTCCAGCGTTGTGATCTGAGAAAAGGTTGATTTTTGATCACTTAGCTTGCAGTTTCCTTTTAATTTTTTTTATTTACTTTCTCGTCATTGAATCATCTCATTACAGTCTGCACTATTTTACAACCGCTGGGTAACTGTTGATCATCCATTTCAGTTCAATGGTTGTACTATCCAATATTATTTGAGGGTGGCGCCTCATTTGTATAATAATTGTTAAATATTTAATTGGATTAATTATTTACAATTATAATATTAGGGAATATTAAATCAGATAAGATTCCTAAAAGTTAGGAGATTATTGATTTATAAAATTCCCCAATATTATTTGAGGGTGGCGCCTCATTTGTGGCATTTAGATTAATAAAATTGTTTTATTAATTTAATTTAAATCATGAGTTTGAATTCAAAAAATTTGATAAAGATATCAAAAGATTTGAATCTTAACTCATGATCTTTGGAAAATCATGACTTCCTAATTGTTAGGAAGGTTTTTGATTTATAAAATTCCAAAGGAAATTAGAGGCATATGGCGCATGGCTTAGTGGGTCCCAAGGGAAGATTTGATCTTCCATCTGATTCCCTAAGATTACGATTTGAATTTAAATTAAATATTAAGGTAATATTTTAATTGTAAATTCAATTCATGAAGTCATATTATTATAATTTTAGAATTATAATAATGCTCTAAATATAATTATAAACCCTAGGGGCTAGGCGCCTAAGGGTGTGGGTGACAATTCATTTGTGATTTTGGTCTTCCTCCTTGTAGAGAGAGAAGAGAGAAAAATCGCCACCTTCATAAACCCTAGCTCTTCCAAGTGAGAGAAATTTTTGGCTCCCAAGAGTTGAGAGAGGAAAAATCGACTTTGCCTAAGGAGTTAGGAAAATCGATTTGCAGTCACCAAAAATTAGGGTTTGTGAGAGAAGAGAAAACAAGATGGGGTTCTTGTGGATTCTTTCTCTTTTGCACCACCTTGTTTTTGATTTAAGAAGGAGTTCTTGAATTCAAAATCACTATAGATTGGTCCCTGGTTCTTTTGGAGAAAAGAACAGAAGGCTAGCACCTTGGTGCCCGGAAAACTGTTCGTGTGGATCACCGTTGGAGGAAGAACGCGTAACGTGGACTTCTAGGAAACGCCCCGTACAACCAAACCGATTGGAACTCGTGAGGTATACCACTATCTTGACAGGTTTTAAATTCTACTAGCGGATCCTCTTCAATATCTATCTTACTCCCACTGTCTCTTTTGGAGATAAAATCCTTTTTCTAGAAAGAATTTATTTTTGACTACAAACACTTTGTTGTCAGATGGGTAGTAGACATAATACCCCCTTGTTTCCTTGGGGTATCCCACAAACAAACACTTTAGAGATTTGGGAGATAGTTTATCGTTAGGCTGTTGCTTAACATAAACTTCACATCCCCAAACCTTGAGGTAAGACAAACTGGGCCTCTTCCCAGTCCATATCTCATATGGTGTCTTCTCAACTGCCTTAGACGGAACACGGTTAAGTGTGAACGCAACAGTTTCTAGAGCATGCCCCCCAAAGGATGGCGGAAGATCAGCCTGACTCATCATAGATCGGACCATATCTAACAAAGTCCGATTCCTCCTCTCAGAAACACCATTCCACTGTGGAGTTCCAGGAGGGGTAAGTTGTGAGACTATCCCACAACTTCTAAGATGATCAATAAACTCTTGGCTCAAATACTCGCCTCCTCGATCGGATCGAAGGACTTTATTTTCTTGCCAAATTGGTTCTCTCTACTTCTCTTTGAAATCTTTTGTACATTTCAAAAGACTCTGACTTGTGCTTCATTAAGTAGACATAGTCATACCTACTGAAGTCATCAGTGAACGTTATGAAGTATGAGTAACCACCCCTAGCTTGAGTACTCATGGGTCCACATACATCACTATGTATGATTCCCAATAAGTCAGGTGCTCTCCCACTGTAGCCAGTGAAGGGCGCCTTTGTCAATTTCCCAAGTAAGCAAGATTCGCAAGCATCATATGATTCAAAATCAAATGAGCTTAGAAGTCCTTCTTTATGGAGCTTCTTTAGGCATTTCTCATTTATATGGCCTAAACGACAATGCCAAAGGTACGTAGGATTTGATTCGTTAATCTTCCAAATACATTTTTGCAATTTCTTTTCCAATGTCCTGGCTTTTGGCAGAAAAAGCAAATTGCATCCTTTGAGGGCTTCGCCTTCTTGGCAGGTTGTGGGTGAGGCTTGTTCCCTGGCTTGGTCTCACCAACCGGGACTTTACCCTTCCTCTTTCTTTTGCCCATTCCTTTCCCCTAGTTTTTCTGAACCATCAAGACTGCATCAGGTGCCTTTTTAATGAATGCCTTAGCAGTCTTGAGCATCCCATGCAGCTCAGAAATTCCATTCCGTTCATATTGAAGTTCATGACAAACTGGTCATAACTTCTAGGCAGCGAGTTTAGGATCAAATCCGTCACAAGCTCTGAAGTAATGGGAAATCCCAGCCTACTAAGGTGATCTATGTACCCCTTCATCTTGAAGACATGGGTACTAACGGATGCACCTTCAGCCATCTTGCAAGAGTATAGAGCCTTAGTGGTCTCAAACCTCTCTTGCCTAGCCTGCTGCTGGAACATTTCCTTGAGATGTGTGACCATCTCAAAAGCCGTCAATGTTTCCATGTTCTTTTGCAATTCTAGAACCATTGTGGCTAGCATCAGGTAAGTAACGTCCATAGAGTCATTGAAGTGCTTCTCATAAGCAGTTCTTTGAGCTCTTGGAGCGTCGTTGGCAGGCTCTTCAGGGGAAGGGTTTTCTAGGACATAAAGCTTCCTTTCTTGGGTGAGAACAATTCTCAAATTATGAAACCAATCAAGGAAGTTCGTCCCTTTTAACTTATCCTTCTCAAAGATAGATCGCAGTGATAACGCTGAACTTATATTGTTTGCCATGATTCTACAATTAAGATATGAAAGTTAATCAGCAAAAAGGTCCACCATTTAATAAAACCCAACAAAATTATTATTAGTGGCTAAGACCCATATTTCAGCAAAGATTACCTTCGCTTTGGCGATAATGCAACCTTAGGTTATTTAGGTAGGTAACTCTTTACCAATCACATCATATGTGACTCTTAGATCTTTATGGGACTGTATCATTGTATGATACTTATTATGACATGTTTATCCCATCTAATGCCTTGAGGTCCAAATCCGATTTGATAACCTCATTAAGTCACACAACAAAACTTGTGAATGGCCAAACTCAAAACAACGAGGCGAAAGCCCAACCCTATATCATCAAGGCCCATTAAACACGTGTAGCTTGGGCTATCACCGCATCCAACAAACCAGGATTTCAATAAGGCATTGCATTGAGTCTTCCATTCACCCGTGTCTCCTCAAGATAAAAGTAGATACGCGTAGCTTGGGCTATCACCGCTCCATAATGATCAAGATTTTAACAGGGTGTTTTATTGATGGCATTAAAACTTAAGATTTTATAAGGGTTCAATTTTTTGTTCAATTTTAAATTCAATTTTAAAATTAAACGAGTGTGCCAAGTGTTTATCCCCATCTATCATATACATATAAACACATGCACGAATTTTGTATCTTATACAAAATCCTACGCTCATATCGTATACGTGGTTGTGCCTACAAAAACATAAAATTCGCATGTTAAAATCGTGACCCCTAACCATGCATCTAGCGCCAATTTGTATCATATACAAAAACTAAATGCATAAAATAACCGTGTTTAGATATGGCTCATCTACCCTAAATTCCCTGAAGCCAATGAGAGAATCTTTCCAAAAGAAAAGGAAAAAGTACATTGGGAAACCTCATTTGAACATATGAGGGGAGTGAGGTGAGAAAAGAAATTACATCTAGAATTTAGGGAGACGATGTTGGGAAATCATATAGTCGGCGCAGCGGAAAACACGGTAAATTAAAATTTTTGGCTTCCCTATGATTCCTTCAAGGATCCACTATCTACATTTATATTAGTTAAAGAAAGAGATTTACCAAAATTCAATCGGTGCGTATGAACTTGCGAATTGAGAAGTCCACTCCAAGTGTCCTTCCTCTGCCGGTGATCCACACGAGCAGTTTGGCAGATGCCCAGGTGCTAGCCTCCTTCACTTCTTCCCAAGTGAAAATGGGAACGGTTATCTATGAATCTTGAAGAACCAAGAACAGTTCTTGATTCCAAGATAGGTGGCGCAAGAAACACACAAGAAGCTAGGTGTTTTAGGGTTTAGGTCAATATTCTCTCTCTAAAAGAAGAACAAAACTTTCTCTCTCTAAAACTCAAGCTTGGCGATTTTCTTCCCTCTCTAGGAAGAACTAGGCGAAATTTTGTCTCACAAAATTATTAAGCCTTTTCCTCTATATGTGTGCTTATATAGCTTCTCATTCCTAGAGTTTGGGTTTCACTAAACCATTTAGTGAATTCCTCAAATCATGGATAAGGATTCCCAATATCTTTGTTTTATAATATTACACTAATATTATAATTCAAAAACCTAAGGGCAAATCGAAATCTTGGCCTACAAGATCAAATCTTAAAACCTAATCTTGATTCCTCAAATCCTATTGGTTGGAATGAGTCATGAGGATTTAAATTTATAATTAAAATATTACCTTAATAATTTTAATTAAAATCGATTTGCACATATATTATAATTCAAAATGCAAGATCAAATCTTGCACCCCAAGCCATGACATATGCGCCATCCTCAAAGGGAATTCCACAACAATCCAAACTCTTTAGGTAGTTATATCCTACTTGTTATCTTTTAAGATTATTGAATTAAAATATTACTTTAATATCTTTAATTCAAACTTGAATCTTGAAATCAAAATCATATCTTGAATTCAAATTCAAATCTTGTTATCTTTATTTAATTAACAAAACATTTTCATTAATTAAATTAAGACCAATAGAGGCGTCACCCCCATTACCTTGTTATCCCAAATATTAGTGAATTTAATAAATCAATAATCTCCTAACTTTTAGGAAATCTATTTAATTTATTATTCCCTAATATTTTAAACAAGAATTTAATTGTAAACTATTTAACAATTAATATATTTAAATTTGTCCAACAAATTTAAATGTCACAAACGTAGATATTTATCTAAGACAAGATTTCATGTCCTAAGACATTCAACTATGTCTTAAATTGTGTCACCGAAGTGACTCACGAATTAACCCTAATTTGTGTCCCAGAACGGCATCTTGATCCTGCTCTTGTGTGACCCAGCAGGCCTCACGTGAAGTTGGCAGCAGGCCATCTTATGACTCACAAGTCGAGAGCGGACTCTAGCAAGACATCACGACTACCCAAAACACGCGAGTTATCTCTTTAACGTTAACGACTTAACCTAAGTACCACCTTGTCATAATCCCTATTGTCACACGATATTTTGGTCCTGGATTAGGCATGGGATTGTCATCCTTAATCCAAACCACAACTTTCTCGATTCCCTGAGTTAGTCCCATTTCTTTGTGTGGCCACACATTCCTTGGACAGACTCATCGAGGGGCCCAGTTAAATATCTCTCATCTTAATGAGGGACAAAATTCCATCTTGGTCAACCACATTCCTCAGCACGGCAATCAACCAAACCCGTACCTAGCCCTTATGGCTACCCTGTTACGGGCAACGTTAGACTAGGCCAAAGTCTGACAACTACAATGCCGGAATAGTCAAGACCTCAGGTCTAAGGCTATCGTGACAGGTGTACAGGAGAGGCTAGCTAATGACTAAACCCATGCAGGACTCTCCGGGTCGGTCGAGCAACTTGTAACCCCTTACTCATTGCACCATGACTCTCGTAAAGCATCTAGTGCATGTATCTCTATACACCGAGGTCATGCTGGTCTTAGTTCATTTCAAGTTCCCACTCGAATGAGCGACCAGGGACAGTTTAGACTAATTATCACATAATTAATCAGAGATTGTTATCATAGTAAACATGCTAATAATATGATAACGACTTAATTTATCATCCATAAATTAGTCAACTAGTATGTTCACACATACAAAATGATTGGCCCTAGGGAACAATCTCCAACAGACGACACGCAGGCCGTATTTACCAAAATAAAATCTAGAGCCATATCCAACACCATACTCAAACATACATGAACAATTTCACATATACATACACGGCATCAACATTCAACAACACAAAAAACGACTTTGATTGTGTTCAATTCGGGGTTGTGCAATTAACATGCCTTCTTGAAAAATAAGTCTTGCATCAATAATTCAAAAATTCAAGAATCACATTCAAGAAGCCGAATTCACTGACCCGAAAATTATAAATTCACAATTTATAATTTTCGGCCAAGACCTATGCTTTTCAAGAAAATTTTAATCAATCAAATTGATTACCTTATGTATCAAATACATAAGGTAATCGCAAAATTTGAGCATATCAAATGAAAAACGGTAAACATACAAACATACATGAACATGTATATTCACAAAACTAGCATAAACACAAAGTTAGCGTGGCTCTGATACCACTGTTGGAGATTATGGAGCAAACACAGCGGAAAAGGTAAAATTAAAAATTTTATAATCTCCTCCACAGGATCCACTAATTGTGTTTATACTAGTGAGATAAGATGTTTACCTAAATCAAACGGACGCTTGAATGATTGCAATTCCAAGAAGTCCACAGACTCGTGTCCTTCCTCTGCCGGTGATCCACACGAACAGTTTGGCAGATACTCAGGTGCTAGCCTCCAATCTCTTCTCGAAGAGATTATGGGAACCAATCTAAATACCTTGAATTTTCAAGAACACTTCTTGAAATATCCAAGAATCAAAGTGGCGCACTACCAAGAACCAATTTCTTGGCCACACTTACTCTAGGGTTTTTGGTCTCTTTTTTCTCACACACAACTCGTCTCCAAGCCCCTAGGTTTAGGGTTAATTCGAAACCCTCCTCTTTCTCTTTAGGCTATGCGTTTTTTTTTTCTCTTTCTTTCTTAGGCGACTTGTTGGTGCTTTTAAAGAGTCTCAATCCTCAAATTAGGGAATCATCAAATCTTGATTATAAAATTACATTAATATTATAATTCAAGATTAAGAGGCAATCTTAATTTAAATTTCAAGATCATATCTTGAGACCTAAAATGCTCACTTCCCATTGGTTGGAATGAGTCAAGAGGATTTGAATTCTTAATTAATATCTTAACCTAAAATTCAAGATGCATCCTTGAAATACAAAATGCAAGATCAAATCTTGCATTTGGATATCCAAGAACTCGCCCCCCTCTAGTTGTTTTATAGGAATTTAATAAATAAAAAACAATCCTAACTCTTAGGAAGTTGTAACCAACTTATTAATTTCCTTAAAAAATTGAATTAAAATATTACCCTAATATCTTAATTCAAATTTAAATCTTGAATTCAAATTAACAAAATCATATTTCATTAATTAAATTCAAGAGTGAGGCGTCATCCTCATCTTATTCTTCAATATTAGAGAATTTAATAAATCAATAATCCCCTAACTCTTAGGAGACTTAGCCAATTCATTATTCCCTAATATTTTAGATAAGAACTCAAATGTAAATAGATTAATCAAATTAACTATTTAACAATTGATATATTTAAACTTGTCTAACAAATTTAAATATTACAAATGTAGATTTTATTTAAGACAAGACTTCATGTCCTAAGACATTCAACTATGTCTTAAATTGTGTCACTAAAGTGACTCACTAATTAAACCCTAATTCTTGTCCCAATACAGTATCTTGATTCTGCTCATGTGTGACCCAGCAGGCCTCACGTGAAATTGGCAGCAAGCCATCACGACTACCCAAAACACGTGAGTTATCGTTTTAACATCAACGACTTAACCTTAGTACCACCTTGTCATAATCCCTATTGTCATACGATATTTTGGTCATGGATAAGGCATGGGAAAGTCATCCTTGTAATCCAAACCATAACTTTCTCGATTCCTTGAGTTAGTCCCATTACCTTGTGTGGCCACACATTCCTTGGACAAACTCATCGTGGGGCCCACTCAAATATCTCTCAACTTAATGAGGGAAAAAATTCCTTCTTGGTCAACCACATTCCTCAGCACGGCAAACAACTAAACCCGTACCTAGCCTGTATGGCTACCCTGTTACGGGCAACGTTGGACTAGGCCAAAGTTCAACATCTACAACGCCAGAATAAGGAAGACCTCTGGTCTAAGGGCATCGTGATAGGTGTACAGGAGAGGCTAGCTCATGACTAAACCCATGCAGGACTATCCGGGTCGGTCCAGCAACTTGTAACCCCTTAAATAATTGCACCATGACTCTCGAGAATCATCACATGCGTGTATCTCCATACACCAAAGTCATGTTGGTATTAGTTCATTCACGTTCCCACGTGAATAATCGTCCAGGGACAGTTTAGAATAATTATCACATAATTAATAAAGGATTGTTATCATAGTAAACATGCTAATAATATGATAACGACATAATTTATCATTCATAAATTAGTCAAACAATATGTTCATAGATATAAAATGATTGGCCCTAGGGCACAATCTCCATCAGTTCGAACTTGTGGAACCTTGGGAGCCTAGACATCCTCCCTAGAAGAGGATTGTTCTTGGGGGAGGTTGTAGTTCACAACGATAGAGAGTAGATGATGGTCCATAGTTGATACAATGGACGTGAATCTTGTTGCAAGCTTCAAGCATACAACGTTTTCTATCATGGAAGATCCATTTCAAGTTGTCCCAAGCCACTCACGCCCATGATTTGTCATATAATCAAGTAAATGGTATCTTAGTTTCTGTTGAGGGAAAGATACCCGTTGATTCGTTTTCTCTCCTCTTCTTCTCATCTCCACATCATACCCTATATCCATGGCCAATCAAAGGGAGTTCGAGCTTGTGGAAGCACAATCTCAAACCTTGAGAGCCTACACATCCTCCCTAGAAGGGGATTGAGCTTTCGGGAAGTTGTGATTCACAACGATAGAGAGTAGAGGGTGGTCCATAGTTAATACAATGGAGGCGAATCTTGTTGCAAGCTTCAAGCATACAACGTTACCTATCATCCAAGATAAGTTTGAAGTTGTTCCAACCCACTCACGCCCATGGTTTGTCCAACAATCAAGTAATTAAATGGTATCTTAGGTTAGAGTTGAGGGGAAGATGCCCGTTGATTCGTTTTTTCTCATCTTCTTCTCATCTCCACATTGTCTACCCTAAATCCATGGCCAATCAAAGGGGGTTCGAGCTTGTGGAAGCACAATCTCAAACTTTGAGAGCCTAGACATCCTTCCTAGAAGAGGATTATGCTTGGTGGAGGTTGTAGTTCACAACGATAGAGAGTAGAGGGTGGTCCATTGTTGATACAATGGAGGTGAATCTTGTTGCAAGCTTCAAGCATACAACGTTTCCTATCATGCAAGATCCGTTTCAAGTTGTCCCAAGCCACTCATGCCCATGGTTTGTCTAATAATCAAGTAAGTAAATGGTATCTTAGTTTATGTTGAGGTGAAGATACCTGTTGCTTCATTTTCTCTCCTCTTCTTCTTATCTCCACATCGTCTACCCTATATCCATGGCCAATCAAAGGGAGTTCGAGCTTGTGGAAGCACAATCTCAAACCTTGAGAGCCTATACATCCTCCCTAGAAGAGGATTGAGCTTTGGGGAGGTTGTGATTCACAATGATAGAGAGTAGAGGGTGGTCCATAGTGAACACAATGGAGGCAAATCTTGTTGCAAGCTTCCAGCATACAACGTTTCCTATCATCCAAGATCGGTTTAAAGTTGTTTCAAGCCACTCCCGCCCATGGTTTGTCCAACAATCAAGTAATTAAATGGAATCATAGGTTAGAGTTGAAGGGGAGATGACCCTTACTTGATTATCTCACCTCTTCTTCTCCTCTCCACATCGTCTTCCCTATATCCATAGCCAATCAAAGGGAGTCCGAGCATGTGGAAGCATAATCTCAAACCTTAAGAGCCTAGATATCCTCCCTAGAAGAGGATCGAGCTTTGGGGAGGTTGTGATTCACTACGATAGAGAGTAGAGGGTGGTCCATAGTTGATACAATGGCGGCGAATCTTGTTGTAAGCATCAAGCATACAACTTTCTTTCCGTCGAAGATCGGTTTCAAGTTGTTTCAAGCCACTCACACCCATGGTTTGTCCAACAATCAAGTAATTAAATGTTACCTTAGGCTAGATTTGAGGGGGAGATTCCCCTTGCTTCGTTTTCTCACCTCTTCTTCTCCACTCCACATCGTCTACCCTATATCCAAGGCCACTCAACGGGAGTTCGAACATGTGGAAGCACTATCTCAAACCGTGAGAGCCTAGTCATCCCCCAAGAAGAGGATTGAGCTTGGGGGAGGTTGTGATTCAAAACTATAGAGAGTAGAGGGTGGTCCATAGTTGATACAATGGCGGTGAATCTTGTTGCAAGCTTCAAGCATACAAAATTTCCTATCATCCAAGATCTGTATCAAGTTGTTCCAAGCCACTCACGCACATTGCTTGTCCAACAATCAAGTAATAAAATGGTATCTTAGGTTAGAGTTGAGTGGGAGACACCCCATGCTTCATTTTCTCACCTCTTCTTCTCCTCTCCACACCGTCTGCCCTATATCCAAGTCCAATCAAAGGGAGTTCGAAGTTGTGGAAGCACAATCTCAAACCTTGAAAGCCTAGACATCCTCCCCAGGAAAGGATTGAGCTTGGGGGAGGTTGTGATTCACAACTATAGAGGGTAGATGATGGTCCATAGTTGATATAATGAAGGTGATTCTTGTTGCAAGCTTCCAGCATACAACGTTTCCTATCATCCAAGATCTGTTTCAAGTTGTTCCAAGCCACTCACGCCCATAGTTTGACCAACAATCAAGTAATTAAAAGGTATCTTAGGTTAGAGTTGAGGGGGAGATGCTCCTTGCTTCATTTTCTCACCTCTTCTTCTCCTCTCCACATTGTCTGCCCTAGGGCCAATCATTTTATATGTATGAACATATTGTTTGACTGATTTATTAATGATAAATTATGTCGTTATCATCTTATTAGCATGTTTACTGTGATAACAATCCTTGATTAATTATGTGATAATTATTCTAAACTGTCCCTGGTCGGTTATTCACGTGGGAATGTGAATGAACTAAGACCAGCATGACTTCGGTGTGTGGAGATACACGCATGTGATGCTTCTCGAGAGTCATGGTGCAATTACGTAAAGGGTTACAAGTTGCTGGACCGACCCGGCGAGTCCTGCATGGGTTTAGTCATGAACTAGCCTCTTCTGTACACCTGTCACGATGCCCTTAGACCTGAGGTCTTCATTATTCCGGCACTGTAGATGCTGAATTTTGGCCTAGTCCAACGTTGCCCATAACAAGGTAGCCATACTGCCTAGGTACGGGTTTAGTTGTTTGCCGTGCTAAGGAATGTGGTTGACCAAGAGGGAATTTTGTCCCTCATTAAGTTGAGAGATATTTGACTGGGCCCCTCGATGAGTTTGTCCAAGAAATGTGTGGCCACACAGGGTAATGGGACTAACCCAAAGAATCGAGAAAGTTATGGTTTGGATTATAAGGATGACTTTCCCATGCCTTATCCATAACCAAAATATCGTGTGACAATAGGGATTATGACAAGGTGGTACTAAGGTTAAGTCGTTGATGTTAAAATGATAACTCGTTTTGGGTAGTCGTGATGGATTGCTAGAGTCCACTCTCGCCTTGTGGGTCATAGAGATGGCTTGCTGCCAATTTCACGTGAGGCCTGCTGGGTCACACATGAGCAGGATCAAGATACTGTAATGGGACACAAATTAGGGTTTAATTCGTGAGTCGGTTTAGTGACACAATTTAAGACATAGTTGAATGTATTAGGACATGAAGTCTTGTCTTAAATAAAATCTACATTTGTAATATTTAAATTTGTTAGACAAGTTTAAATATATTAATTGTTAAATACAAGTTTAAATATATTAATTGTTAAATAGTTAATTTGATTAATCTATTTACAATTGGATTCTTATTTAAAATATTAGGGAATAATAAATTGGATAAGTCTCCTAAGAGTTAGGGGATTATTGATTTATTAAATTCTCTAATATTGGAGAATAAGAGGTGGGTGGCGCCTCACTCTTGAATTAATTAATGAAATATGATTTTGTTAATTTGAATTTGAATTCAAGATTCAAATTTGATTTTAGATATTAGGGTAATATTTTAATTCAATTTGTTAAGGATATTAATAAGTTGGTTATAACTTCCTAAGGGTTAGGATTGTTTTCTTATTTATTAAATTCCTATAAGATAACATGGAGGGTGACGCATTCTTGGATTATAATATGCAAGATTTGATCTTGCATTTTGAATTTCAAGTTAAGATATTAATGTAATATTTTAATTAAGAATTCAATCCCTCTGGACTCATTCCAACCAATGGGAAGTGCACATTCTAGGTTTCAAGATATGATCTTGAAATTTAAATTCAGATTGCCTCTTAATTTTGAATTATAATATTAATGTAATCTTATAATCAAGATTTTGTGATTCCCTAATTTGAGGAGTGGGGACTCTATAAATATACACCAAAGTCGCCTAAAACCCTAGCCTATTAGGAGATGAGAAGTCGCCTATCTTGAAGGTGAAAAATAGGGAGAGTTCGACTAACCCTAAACTTAGGGTTTCAGAGGCGATTTGTGTGTGAGAGTGAGGGGAGGCGCCAAAGCCTAGAGAGTGTGGCCAAGAAATTGGTTCTTGGTGTGCGCCACTTGGTTCTTGAATATTTCAAGAAGTGTTGTTGAAACTCCAAGATTGTAGATCGGTTCCCATAATCTCTTGGAGAAGAGATTGGAGGCTAGCACCTGAGTATCTGCCAAACTGTTCGTGTGGATCACCGGCAGAGGAAGGACGCGAGTCTTTGGACTTCTTGGAGTTTCAATCATTCAAGCATCCGTTTGATTTAGGTAAACATCTTATCTCACTGGTATAAACACTGTTGGGAAATCACATAGCGGAGCGCAGTGGAAGCAAAAAAATAATAAATAAAATTAAATAAAACACGCAGAGCTTGTGATTTCCTACAGGATCCACTAGTTGAGTTTAAACCAGTAAAGGAAGAAGTATACCTCAATTCAATCGGTCCCGTTTGAGTGATGCGATTCCGAGAAGTCGACTCCAAGCGTCCTTCCTCTGCCGGTAATCCACATGAACAGTTTGCTGACACCAAGGTGCTAGCCTTCAGTTCTTTTCTCCAAAAGAACTCGGGACTCCAATCTACGGTTCTTGGCAATCAAGAACAATTCTTGGTCCAAGAATGTGGGTGGCGCAAGAAACAAGAACTCCTCTTGTTTTCTCTATCAAAAACCCTAAAACTAGGGTGCAAGTCGAATTCTCTCTCTACACTTAGAGAAATTCGACTTCTTCTCTCTCTAAAACCTAGGGAGCCAAAATTTTCTCTCTCTTCACAAGGAAAAGAAGTGCCAAAGTCGACTTGCCTAGACCCTTTTATAGAGTTGTGGAAATTTGATAATTATAATTAGGGAATCCCTAAATTAGTTGATTATCAAATTATAAGATTACAGTAATATTATAATTTTAGGACTTGAATTCTTAATTAAAATATTACCTTAATATCTTAATTGAATTCAAAATGCAATCTTTGAGAATCAAAATGGAAGATCAAATCTTCCCTTGGACCCACAATGCCATGCGCCATCCTCCCCAAGATTTTAAGGAATTTAATAAATCAAAATAACATTCCTAACCCTTAGGAAGTTATAACCAACATATTTATTTCCTAACAATATTGAATTAAGATATTACCCTAATATCTTTAATTCAAACTTTGAATCTTGAAATCAAAATCAAATCTTGAATTCAAATTCAAATCCAAGTCATGACTTTAATTAATAAAACATTTCCATTAATTAAAATCAACCTAAAAGAGGCGCCACCCTCAATCCTCCTTGTCCTAATATTAGTGAATTTAATAAATCAATAATCTCCTAACTTTTAGGAATCTTATTCAATTTATTATTCCCTAATATTTTAAACAATAATATAATTGTAAATAGATTAATCTAATTAACTATTTAACAATTAATATATTTAAACTTGTCCAACAAATTTAAATATCACAAATGTAGATTTTATTTAAGACAAGACTTCATGTCCCAGACATTCAGCTATGTCTTAAATTGTGTCACTACAGTGACTCACGAATTAACCCTAATTCGTGTCCCTTAAGCGGTGTCTTGATCCTGCTCATATGTGACCTAGCAGGCCCCACGTGAAGTTGGCAGCAAACCATCTCTTGACTCACAAGTCGAGAGCGGACTCTAGCAAGCCATCACGACTACCCAAAACACGTGAGTTATCGTTTGATCAAAACCGATTTAACCTTAGTACCACCTTGTCATAGACCCTATTATCACACGATATTTTGGTCATGGATAAGGCACGGGAAAGTCATCCTTAATCCAAACCATAACTTTCTCGATTTCCTGAGTTAGTCCCATTTTCCTGAGTGGCCACTCTTTCCTTGGACAGACTCATCGAGGGCGCCAGTTAAATATCTCTCATTTTTATGAGGGACAAAATTCCATCTTGGTAACCACATTCCTCAGCACTGTAATCAACCAAACCCGTACCTAGCCTGTATGGCTACCCTGCTACGGGCAACGTTGGACTAGGCCAAAGTTTGACAACTACAACGCCGGAATAGTCAAGACCTCAGGTCTAAGGCATTGTGACAGGTGTACAGGAGAGGCTAGCTAATGACTAAACCCATGCAGGACTCTCCGGGTCGGTCCAGCAACTTGTAACCCCTTACATAGTTGCACCATGACTCTCGAGAAGCATCTTGTGCATGTATCTCTATCCACCGAGGTCATGCTGGCTTTACATGTAACCCCTAGGGAACAATCTCCAACAAACAAATTCCCACTTGCACTAGGTACAATCATCAATCTAGTTGTTCCTACACTAGGTACACTGATCAATGCGTCTAATCCCCATCGACGATACATGCCGCTCATGTATGACCCGCGCAAGAGGTTTCGTAAGAGATCGACAACGTTATCCTCGCCTGCTACTTTGCATATCTTGACATCGCCTCTGTCAATCATCTCTCTGACAAGGTGATAACGCCTGAGTATATGTTTTGTCCTTTGGTGGGACCTAGTCTCCTTGGCTTGTGCAATAGCACCACTATTGTCACAATACAAGGTAATAGGATTAGCAATGGTCGGAACTACACCAAGCTCAGCAATGAACTTCCTAATCCATACAGCCTCCTTTGCCGCATCTGATGCTGCTATATACTCGGACTCCGTTGTAGAATCGTCAATCGTGCTCTGCTTGGAGCTCTTCTAACTCACGCTGCCACCGTTCAGGAGAAACACATATCCGGACTGCGATTTGAAATCATTTTGGTCGGTTTGGAAACTGGCGTCTGTGTAACCCTTTACACATAGCTCCTCATGAGTTCCACCATATACCAAGAATTCATCCTTAGTTCTTCTCAAGTACTTAAGGATGTTTTTGACAGCGGTCCAATGATCCTCACCAGGGTCTTGTTGGAACCGGCTCGTCATGCTCAGGGCAAACGACACATCGGGTCGAGTACACAGCATGACATACATGATGGATCCTATTGCCAAAACATAAGGGATGCACTCATGCGCTCTCGGTCAACAAGTGTCTTGGGACACTGTTTCTTGCCAAGGACCAAGCCATGATTCATCGGTATGAATCCCTTCTTGGAATCTTGCATACTGAACCGCTTCGGTACCTTATCCAAGTATGTACTCTGACTTAATCCAAGAAGCCTTCGAGATCTATTTCTATAGATCTTGATGCCTAGAATATAGGCAGCTTCTCCTAAGTATTTCATTGAGAATGATTTTCCCAACCAAGATTTTACAATTCCAAGGTTGGAATATCATTTCCAATGAGCAATATGTCATCGACATATAGCACCAAGAACACAATCGTGCTCCCACTAACCTTCTTGTAAACACAAGGTTCATCAGGGTTTCGTAAGAAGCCAAACTCTTTGACTACCTCATCAAAACGATGATTCCAACTCCGGGAGGCTTGCTTCAATCCATAAATGGATCTCTGAAGCTTGCACACCTTTCTTGGTTCCTCTGGACATACAAACCCCTCAGGTTGTGTCATGTACACATCCTCGAGCAGCCTTCCATTAAGGAATACTGTTTTGACATCCATTTTCCATATCTCATAGTCATAATATGCGGCTATGGCAAGGAGGATCCTAATGAACTTGGCCATTGCAACTGGGGAAAACTTTTCGTCATAGTCAATACCATGATGTTGAGTAAACCCCTTTGCAACTAGCCTCGCCTTAAAGACATTAACGTTGCCATCCATGTCGGTTTTCTCCTTGAAAACCCACTTGCACCCTACGGCTTTTACACCTTCAGGTGGATCGACTAAGGTCCAAACTTTATTGTCGTACATGGATTGCATCTCTGCCTTCATGGCGTCAACCCATTTCTCAGAGTTGGAATCCACGATAGCTTCTTGATAGGTGGTAGGCTCACCACGCTCCATGAGCAACACATCCTTGTTTTCAGTCATAAAAAATCCATATCTTTGAGGGTGAAAACGTGTTTTATCATACCTTCGTGGTTCTTGTGTTACTAGAGGAGCTTCCACAACATCTAGTTTCCGTCTGTGCCTCTGAAGTGTCTTGTGGATCTTGAACCTCTTCAAGATCTATCTTACTCCCACTGTTTCTTTTGGAAACAATCCTTTTCTAAAAAGAATCCACTTCTGACTACAAACACTTTTTTGTCAGATGGGTCGTAGACATAATACCCCCTCGTTTCCTTGGGGTATCCCACAAATAAACACTTGAGGGATTTGGGAGACAGTTTATCGTTAGGCTGTTGCTTAACGTAAACTTCACATCCCCAAACTTTGAGGTAAGACAAATTGGGACTCTTCCCCTTCCATATCTCATATGGTGTCTTCTGAACTGCCTTAGAGTGAACACGGTTAAGTGTGAACGCAGCAGCTTCTAAAGCGTATCCCCAAAAGGATGGCGGAAGATCAGCTTGACTCATCATAGATCGAACCATATCTAATAAAGTTCGATTCCTCCTCTCAGAAACACCATTCCACTGTGGGGTTCCAAGAGGAGTAAGTTGTGAGACTATCCCACAACTTATAAAATGATCAACAAATTCTTGGCTCAAATACTCGCCTCCTCGATCGGATCAAAGGACCTTGGTTTTCTTGCCAAGTTGGTTCTCTACTTCATTTTGAAATCTTTTGAACATTTTAAAAGACTCTGACTTGTGCTTCATTAGGAAGACATAGCCATACCTACTGAAGTCGTTAGTAAACATAATGAAGTATGAGTAACCACCTCTAGCTTGAGTACTCATGGGTCCACATACATCACTATGTATGATCCCCAATAAGTCAGGTGCTCTCTCACTTTGTCCAGTGAAGGGCGCCTTTGTCATCTTACCAAGCAAACAAGACTCGCAAGCATCATATGATTCAAAATCAAATGAGCTTAGAAGTCCATCTTTGGGAGCTTCTCTAGGCGTTTCTCGTTTATATGGCCTAAACGACAATGCCAAAGGTATGTAGGATTCGATTCACTAATCTTAATCTTTTTCGTATCAATGTTATATATATTGTTATCGCGTTGACGTTCCACTTTTAAGATGTAATGATTATCTTGCAAATCACCATAAGCAAATAACACATCATCTTTATAAATTGAACATCTACCGTTTCCGTTAACACACATAAATCCTTCCTTATCCAAATAAGAAAGAGAAATTATGTTCGAACTTAACGACGGTACATAATAACAATTGTTCAAAACAAATATAAGCCCAGAGGGCAAAACAAGCTCGTATGTTCCTACAGCAACAGCAGCAACCCTTGCTCCATTGCCCACTCGTAGGTCCACCTCGCCTCTGTCCAGCTTCCTACTGTCTCTAAGACCCTGCACATTTGTACAAATGTGAGAACCACATGTTGTATCTAATACCCAAGTGGTTGTAGTAGAAAAATGAACACCTATAACAAAGATACCTGAAGTAGAGGCATCACTCTTCTTCTTCTTCAAATCTTCCATATACAATTTGCAGTTCCTCTTCCAGTGTCCTGGCTTTTGACAGAAGAAGCAAATTGCATCCTTGGAGGGCTTTGCCTTCTTGGCAGGCTGTGAGTTAGGTTTGGACGCAGGCTTGGTCTCACCAGCCGGGGCTTTACCCTTCCTCTTTCCTTTGCCCTTTCCCTGCCCTTGTTCTTTCTGAACCATCAAGACAGTGCTAGGCGCCTTTTTGATTGATGCCTCAGCAGTCTTAAGCATCCCATGCAGTTCAGAAACGGATTTCTCCATCCGATTCATGTTGAAGTTCATGACAACTGGTCATAACTTCTAGGCAGCAAGTTCAGGATCAAATCCGTCGCAAGCTCTAGGATAATGGGAAATCCTAGCCTACCAAGGTGATCTATGTACCCCTTCATCTTCAAGACGTGGGTACTCACAGATGCACCTTCAGCCATCTTGCAAGAGTACAGAGCCTTAGTGGTCTCAAACCTCTCTTGCCTAGCCTGCTGCTGGAACATTTCCTTCAGATTTGTTACCATCTCGAAAGCTCCCATGTTCTCCAAGTTCTTTTGCAACTCGGGAACCATGGTAGCTAGCATTAGGCAAGCAACGTCCACAGAGTCATTGATATGCTTCTCATAAGCATCTCTCTGAGCGCTTGGAGCATTGTTGGCAGGCTGCGCAGGGACAGGGTTTTCCAGGACATAAGACTTCCTTTCCTGGGCGAGAACAATTCTCACATTTCGGTACCAGTCAAGGAAATTTGTCCCAGACAACTTATCCTTCTCAAGGATAGATCGCAGTGATAGTGATGAACTGTTGGTTGCCATTTGATTCTACAATTAAGATATGAAAGTGTAATTAGCAAAAATATATCCACCATTTTATAAAACCCAGTAAAATTATTATTAGTGGCTAAGATCCATATTTCACCAAAGTTTACCGTCGCGGAGGGCGATCATGCACCCTTTGGTTATTTAGGTAGGTAACTCTTTACCAATCACATCTCATGTGACTCTTAGATCTTTATGGGACTGTATCATCGTATGATACTTATTATGGCATATTTATCCCATCGAATGCCTTGAGGTCCAAATCCGATTTGATAACCCCATTAAGTCACACAATAAAACTTGTGAATGGCTAGGCTCAAAACAACGAGGCAGAAGCCCAACCCTATATCATCAAGGCCCACTAAACACGTGTCGCGGAGGGCGATCACCGCATCTAGCAAACTGAGACTTCAACAAGCCGTTGCGTTGAATCTCCCATTCACCCGTGTCTCCTCAAGGTAAAAGTAGATACGTGTCGCGTAGGGCGATTACCGCTCTACGATGAACAAGATTCTGACAGGATTGTTTTATTGATGGCATTAAAACTTAAGATTTTTAAAAAGGGTTCAATTTTAAGGTTCCGTTTTTGGTTCAATTTTAAAACAATTTTAAAATTAAACGAGTGTGCCAAGTGTTTATTTCCCCATGTATCACATACATACATAAACAAATACACGGATTTCGTATCTCATACAAAATCCTACGCTCGTATCGTATACGTGGTTATTAAATATTGCATGTTAAAATTCGCACCCCTAAGCATACATCTAGCGCATTGCATCTCATACAAAATACTAAATGCACAAAACCACCGTGTTTAGATATGGCTCATCTACCCTATAATTCCCTCAAGCCAATGAGAGAATTTTTCTAAAAGGAAAAATAAAATTACATTGGGAAAAACCTCAGTTACATTGAGGTATAAAAAAATGTAAAATTACATTCGGAATGTAGGGAGACGACACGCAGGCCGTATTTACCAAAAATACCTAGAGCCATATCCAACACCATATAAAACATACATGAACAATTCATATATTAATATATCAAACACGTCATACAACAACACATACAAAAAACGATTTTTTCAAATGTGTTCAATTAGGGTTTGTGCAATTTTAACATGCCTTCTTGAAAAATTAAGCCTTGTATCAATAATTATAAAATTCAAGAATCATATTCAGGAATTCAAATTATTGACCCAAAAATTTTAAATTCATAATTTTAATAAATTTTCAGCCACCCCACAATATTATAATTAAAACAATTTTAATTATAGTTATATAGGGATTTCGACTAAGGCTTCAAAAATTCAAGAAAAATTTTAAATCAATCCAATTGATTTCCTATGTATCAAATACATAAATTGGTGTGAACCCCCAAGGGAAAATCCCACGAACCCACCACCAAGTTGAAATATACAACCCCAAGAAAGCTAAACAAAGGCCTAGATGATCACACTTGAACCCTTGAACTCGAACGAACAAAGACCCGAAGTGTTGGAAGATGCCACAAGGATGATCAAGCCTTGATAAGTCTATAAGTTCAATGAAGAACCCTAGAGAGAACACACTCTCACAAGTTGGATAAACCAAACTCACAATATTATAAACTGAAATCTGAATTACAAAAGGTCTTAAAGGGAGTATTTATACTCTAAGTTGAAAGAAACCCTAATGGGTCATGAAACACTAAACCCAACTAATAATAAAACCCTAATGGACTTTTAAACATGAAGCCCAACTAATTAAAATAATAAAGCTGATTTAAATGTCTTAAAAATACTAATGGACTTTAAATGATTTAGTCCAAAATTAATAAAATTCGCATTAAACTTAAACCCAAAATACAAACATCAAATTAAGTCCAAAATATGATTATTTAAGCCCAAATGAGTCTTCATATATGCAGCACTTGGTCCAATCTCTTTAAATTGAAGTCTTTGATCCCAAATCAAGTTGTCCAACTCATCCTTCAGCCCATATTTTTCAAGTGACGTTTTCAGCTTGATTTTTAATGAATCTTTGGCATGGTGTTTTGCATCATCCCCTCTCTCTTCAAAAGGATTTGATCCCATATCTTTGCAATATGTCCTTCTCCTTTTATCTCGCATCATTCCCTCTTTCCTCAAGAAGATTTGTCCTCGAATCTTACCTTCATCCAAAAGAGATGAATTAGCTAAAAAAAAATTCTCCTTGAAGGCTAATCTTGTAAGCATCGCCTTTAATTCTTCTTGATCTGTCTTTTGTTGAGTCAAAGATATGCTTCAATACTCCAGCAACAATACTTCCCCCATCATCCATAGTTTCATGTAACCTAAACTGAAAAGGCATAGAAAAATCAGTCCAAAGATTATTAGAAAAATTCAAAGTTGTACAGAAATCATGTAATTTGAACATATACATAACATCCATACATGCAACATTTTCAGCAAAATTATCTCTAACATCCTTTTGCATGTGTGACAAATAACAACACTTAGATAACATGTCTAGCATGTGCACACCAAAATGATCCATTAGACCACCACTATGTGATTCTCTAACAAACAATTCTTGTAAATAGCATGGAAGAATTCAAATCCTATTTCCATGAAACAAAAAATTATCATGTACATAGAATTTATGAAAAGCACAATTTCCACAAGCATTAGCAATATCTTCATCAAAACTTATCTTATAATCATAACACCTAACTCCAGAATTACAACAATCAAATAAGCATTTTAAAGGAGTATGAAATTCTCCCTTCAAACAATTGCACTCGAAGCTATGTTGCAAACAATGACCAAGGTCTTCTTCGAATTGCTTTGGTTGCCATAGCTCCTTTGCCTCCCATGAATCAAATGTTTCTCCAAACACAAAATCAATATGATCAACACATTCTTCTTTTGGAAACACATATTCATGTTCCTGCATCAAAGAAACATCACCACTAAACAAATAATTGTTAGTGTTAGTAAAAACCAAAGATCCCTCTTTCTCATCAAAGCATTTTACCTCATCACTCTGATTTTTACTCTCCAATGGGCCATTAATTTTATTCTCCACTTTTTCGGCCTCTTTTTGCTCATCATTATTTTCACTCTTTTGAATTTTTTCTAATGAGCTCTCAATATTTCTTTCTTTTTCTCTCTCATTTTGTAGCTCACTCTCTCTTTTATCTTCCTCTATTCTTTCCTCACAAACTTCTTTTGAAGATATTGGCTCTTTTACCTCTTTGCTCAGCACATCAAGAGTTTCTCTAACAAATGGAGATTCAACACAATTAGTATCATGAACTTTCTCTAGATGTGAAGAAACCTCCAAAATAGATTTATGACTCTTTTATTGAGATGGAGCAAATCTCCTCCTCATGACCCTTTTCATCTCATCCCATGTGACAATTGGATCCTCTTTATACCTCATCCGAGACCTTACCAACTTATCCCACCAAATTACAACATGATCAGAAAATGCAAAAAAGCAATTCTAATTTTCTTCTTTTTAGAATAGTCATGACATGGAAATACCTTCTCAACCTTTTCCTCCCACCTTAAATAGACATCAGAATTATATGTGCCTCTAAAAAGTGGTATTTTCATTTTAACACTTCCAAGGTTGTCATCTTGCCTATTTCTCCCTCCAAAATTAGATTGTCTAAACATACGTTCCCAACAATCTAATTGTTGTGACATTTCATTGAGGATATGCTCAATATTCTGCAGATTTCCACTACCACATGAAGCCTCCTCTACTAAATTAGCCATGGAAAAGCAGC
Organism: Chamaecrista fasciculata; assembly: GCA_003254925.1. Lineage (NCBI taxonomy): Eukaryota > Viridiplantae > Streptophyta > Magnoliopsida > Fabales > Fabaceae > Chamaecrista > Chamaecrista fasciculata. The sequence continues at coordinate 24,812 of QANZ01018388.1, forward strand.
AAGAAAATGTTAGTGAAATAAAAATCCTCACCAATGAACACTCGTGTTTCACTCTATGAAGGCTTTTATCCACTCTAATAATCTCACACACTCTTGCCTTTTACCACTCTTGATTCCTCTTGAGGCTCTTTAAAGAACTAGGTGACTTGAATCAAAACTTTCACAAATTGCAAAGTCAACCAAACACTTAGAGATCTTAAGAATTTAGGAAAGGCTCATCAAAAACTGAATTTCAGAACGGAATTTAGAGAACAAATGACACAAGATTGCAAAAATATGACAAGACATTAAAAAAATGCTAATTCCTTTTGGTTTTTCTTTTCTTTTTTTTTTGTTTTTTTTATCACTTTTTTTTCACCTTTTTCTTTTCTTTTCTATAGTAACTTTTTTTTTTGTTTCACTTTTTTTTTTCAGAATTAAAATACCAAGGAATCAACCAAAAATAGAAGAACAAACAAATTTTAACCCAGAATTTTCAGAAAACGCTGATTGTAAAAATGGGCTATAACTTTGTGTAGAAAACTCCGATTTCGACGATTCCAAAACGAGATGAAAGATCATGTTCTGAAACATAAGAAAGACCTATTACACGTCGGAAAACACCACCGGAAAGTGGCCGAACAGACAGGTTTTTATGAATGTCCAGAAACACGAAATTAGAAAAAANAACAAAAAAAAAAAAAAAAAAGATATGACCTGAGTTTAGGTTGAAGCTCTGAAACCAAATGGTGCGAACCCCTAAGGGAAAATCCCACAAACCCACCACCAAGTTGAAATATACAACCCCAAGAAGCTAAAACTAAGGCCTAGATGATCACACTTGAACCCTTGAACTCGAACGAACAAAGACCCGAAGTGTTGGAAGACGCCACAAGGATGATCAAGCCTTGATAAGTCTATAAGTTCAATGAAGAACCGTAGAGAGAACACACTCTCACAAGTTGGATAAACCAAACGCATAATATTATAAACTGAAATCTGAATTACAAAAGGTCTTAAAGGAGTATTTATACTCTAAGTTGAAAGAAACCCTAATGGGTCATGAAACACTAAACCCAACTAATAATAAAACCCTAATGGACTTTTAAACATGAAGCCCAACTAATTAAAATGATAAAGCTGATTTAAATGTCTTAAAAATACTAATGGACTTTAAATGATTTAGCCCAAAATTAATAAAATTCGCACTAAACTAAAACCCAAAATACAAACATCAAATTAAGTCCAAAATATGATTATTTAAGCCCAAATGAGTCTTCATATATGCAGCACTTGGTCCAATCTCTTAAAATTGAAGTCTTTGAGCCCAAATCAAGTTGTCCAGCTCATCTTTCAACCCATATTTTTCAAGTGACGTTTTCAGCTTGATTTTTAATGAATCTTTGGCATGGTGTTTTGCATCATCCCCTCTCTCTTCAAAAGGATTTGACCCCATATCTTTGCAATATGTCCTTCTCCTTTTATTTCGCATCATAAATTTTGCACCAATTCCATAGATTAAGTTTTAAAAAAACTTTCGGTGGATTTTCGCAAATTCAAACATACGATTGAAAGCAGTAAACAAACAATCATACATCACATGTATAATCACCAAAACTAGTATAAACCCAAAATTAGCGTGGCTCTGATACCACTGTTAAGAAATCACAGAGCGGAGCGCAGTGGAAGCAAAAAAAAATAATAAATAAAATTAAATAAAACATGCAGAGCTTGTGATTTCCTACAGGATCCACTAGTTGAGTTTAAACCAGTAAAGGAAGAAGTATACCTCAATTCAATCGGTCCGGTTTGAGTGATGTGATTCCGAGAAGTCCACTCCAAGCGTCCTTCCTCTGCCGATAATCCACACGAACAGTTTGCTGACACCAAGGTGCTAGCCTTCAGTTCTTTTCTCCAAAAGAAATCGAGAGTCCAATCTACGGTTCTTGGCAATCAAGAACAATTCTTGGTCCAAGAATGTGGGTGGCGCAAGAAACAAGAACTCTTCTTGTTTTCTCTCAAAAACCCTAACGCCTACACCTCTTTTATAGAGTTGGGGAAATTTGATAATTATAATTAGGGAATCCCTAAATTAGTGGATTATCAAATTATAAAATTATAAGATTACAGTAATATTATAATTTTAGGACTTGAATTCTTAATTAAAATATTACCTTAATATCTTAATTGAATTCAAAATGCAATCTTTGAGAATCAAAATGGAAGATCAAATCTTCCCTTGGACCCACAATACCATGCGCCATCCTCCCCAAGATTTTAAGGAATTTAATGAATCAAAATAACATTCCTAACCCTTAGGAAGTTATAACCAACTTATTTATTTTCTAACAATATTGAATTAAGATATTACCCTAATATCTTTAATTCAAAATTTGAATCTTGAAATCAAAATCAAATCTTGAATTTGTTGGAGATTGTGCCCTAGGGCCAATCATTTTATAAATATTTTTTGAACATATTGACTGATTTATGGAGATAAATTGATGGTTATCATATTATTAGCATGTTTACTATGATAACAGTCCCTGATTAATTATGTGATAATTAGTCTAAACTGTCAATGGTCGCTCATTCAGGTGGGAGCTTGAAATGAACTAAGACCAGCATGACCTCGGTGTATGGAGATACATGCACTAGATGTTGGGAATTCCCAGGGAAAACACGCAGCGGAAGAAATGTAAAATAAAAAAAACTTGCGCTCCCCAGGAGAAACCCACCCGGAGATCCGCTAGCTGAATTTAAAACCAGATATGAAAAGTGTTATACCTCAAGCTTTCAATCGGATTGGTGATACTTGGCGAGTCTAGAAGTCCGTTTCCACGTCCTTCCTCCACCGGTGATCCACACGAACAGTTTCCCGAACACGAGGTGCTAGCCTCCTTGCTTCTTTCTCCAAAGAAACTCGGGATTGAATCTACAGTTGATGAATTCAGGAACTCTTTCTCTGAACTCAGGGTAGGTGGCGCCACAGAGCAGAAGACAGCAACAAAACACCTTTTGTTCTTCTTCTCTCAAAAACCCTAGGAACCCACAACAACGATTTCTCTCCTAACTCCTTAGAAGAAAATCGACTTCTCTCTCTAGGAAGGTGGGTGGCGAAATTTCTCTCTCAACAAGGAGGAAAGTCGACTTGCCTTAGCAAACTTAGGGTTTTTCACAATTGTGCATGAATGAATTGAGTTAGGCGACTTTAAGCTTATAATTACCAAAATTATGGTAATTTTATAAACATAAAATCATGGTATTACAATAATATCATATCTTTAAGACTTGAATATCTAATTAAAATATTACTATAATATTTTAATTCAAATTCAAATCCCTATCTCAGAGAATCAAATGGAAGATCAAATCTCCCAATGGGACCCACATGAGATAGGCGCCTATTACTCCTTATTTTATTGGAATTTTATAAATCAAAAATAACTCCTAAAATTAGGAAGTCATAACCAACTTATTTTATCCCAATGTTTTTGAATTAAAATATTACAATAATATCTTCAATTCAAATTTTGAATTTTGAATTTAAATGGTTTATTGAATTAAAATATTACCCCAATATCTTAATTCAAATCTTAAATTTCAAATTCAAATTCAAACTCATGACTTAAATTAATAAAACAATTTTATCAATTAAATCACCTTAAATGAGGCGCCACCCTCTAGCTAAATATTAGGGAATTTTATAAATCAATAATCTCCTAACTTTTAGGAATTATTTAATTTATTATTCCTAATATTTAAATTGTAAATAATTAATCTCTATTAATCATTTAACAATTATTTAAACTGTAGAAAATTTAAGACAAGACATAATGTCCCAGACATTTCCTCTGTGTCTTAAATTAGGCCACGGAGTGACCCACGAATTACCCTAATTCGTGTCCCTTATAAAGTGTGTTCTAATCCTGCTCGTGTGTGACCCAGCAGGCCCCACGTGAAGTTGGCAGTAGGTCATCCCTATGTCCTACAAGTCGTGAGCGGACTCTAGCAAGCCATCGCGACTACCCAAAACACGTGAGTTGATCGATCGTTACCAGAACCGATTTTAACCTTCGTACCTCCTAGGCACCGACCCTATTGTTCTGCGATTTCTTGGTTATGGATCAGACACAGGAAAGTCATCCATGATCCAAACCTTTACTTTCTCGATCTTCTTGAGTAAGTCCCAATATACTGAGTGGCCACTCTTTCCTTGGACAGACTCAACTCTGGCATGAATACTCATGGGTCCACATACATCGCTATGTATGATTCCCAATAAGTCAGATGCCCTCTCACTCTGACTAGTGAAAGGCGTTTTTGTCATCTTGCTAAGTAAACAGGATTCGCAAGCATCATATGATTCAAAATCAAATGAGCTTAGAAGTCCATCTCTATGGAGCTTCTCGAGGCGTCTCTCGTTTAGATGGCCCAGACGACAGTGCCAAAGGTACGTAGGATTAGGTTCGCCAACCTTAGTCCTTTTAGTATCAATGTTATAGATATTATTATTATGTCTTTGTTTCAATTCTAAGATATAGTGGTTATCATGCAGATCTCCATAAGCATATAACACATCATCTTTATAAATTGAACACTTTCCATTACCATTCACACAAATAAAACCTTCCTTATCCAAATAAGAAAGTGATATAATGTTTGAACTTAAACATGGAACGTAATAACAATTATTCAAAGACATAATAAGCCCAGTGGGCAAAACAAGCTCATATGTCCCTACAGCAACAACAGCAACCCTTGCTCCATTGCCCACACGTAGGTCCACTTTGCCTCTGCTCAGCTTTCTACTTCTTCTCAACCCCTGCACATTAGTACATATGTGAGAACCACAAGCAGTATCCAATACCCAAGTGGTCGGAGTAGACAAGTGAACGCCTATAACAAAGATACCTGAAGTAGAAGCCTCATTCTTCTTCTTCTTCAGATCTTCCATGTACAGCTTACAATTTCTTCTCCAGTGACCCGACTTCTGGCAGAAGAAACAAACTGCATCCTTTGAGGTCTTTGCCTTCTTGGCAGGAGGTGGGTTNTGCAGTTGTCAGACTTTGGCCTAGTCTAACGTTGCCCGTAGCAAGGTAGCCATAAGGGCTAGGTACGGGTTTGGTTGATTGCCGTGCTGAGGAATGTGGATTGGCCAAAATGGGATTTTGTCCCTTATTAAATGAGAGATATCTAACTGGCGCCCTCGATGAGTCTGTCTAAGGAAATGCGTGGCCACGCTAGGAAATGGGACTTACTCAAGAAGATCGAGAAAGTTATGGTTTGGATTATGGATGACTTTCCTATGCCTAATCCATGACCAAGATATCGTGTGACAATAGGGTCTATGACAAGGTGGTACGAAGGTTAAGTTGGTTTTGGTAAAAACGATAACTCACGTGTTTTGGGTAGTCATGATGGCTTGCTAGAGTCCGCTCACGACTTGTAAGCCATAGAGATGGCTTGCTGCCAACTTCAAGTGAGGCCTGCTGGGTCACACATGAGCAGGATCAGGACACCGCTTAAAAGGACACGAATTAGGGTTAATTCGTGGGTCACTGCGGTGACATAATTTAAGACATAGCAAAATGTCTGGGACATTAAGTCTTGTTTTAAATAATCTACAGTTGTAATATATTTAAATTTGTAGGACAAGTTTAAATATAATAATTGTTAATAGGCATTAATTATTTACAATTATAATATTAGGGAATAATAAATCAGATAAGATTCCTAAAAGTTAGGAGATTATTGATTTATAAAATTCTCCAATATTGCTTTAAGGGTGGCGCCTCATTATATGGCTTTTAATTAATAAAATGTTTTATTAATTTAAGTCATGAGTTTGAATTCAAAAGATTTGATGTAGATTTCAAAAGATTTGAATCAAAGATATTAGGGTAATATCTTATCTCATAATCTTTGGAAAATCATGACTTCCTAAGAGTTAGGAATGTTTTTGATTTATAAAATTCCAAGGATAATGAGAGGGAGCATGGCGCCATCTTGTTGGCTCCCAATGGAAGATTTGATCTTCCATTTGATTCTCCAAGATTGCAATTTGAATTTGAATTGAAATATTAACGTAATATTTTAATTAGAAATTCAATTCATGAGGTCATGATATTATTGTAATCTCATGATTTTAGAATTATAATAATGCTCTAAATATAATTATAAACCTAAGGAGCTAGGCGACTTGGGGGTGACCTAATTCATTAGTGATTTTGTCTTCCTCCTTGTTGAGAGAGAGGAAAAATCGCCACTTTCAACCCTAGAGAGAGAAGAGGCGAATTTCCTAAGGGGTTAGAGAGAGTTTGCCTTGTTCAACAATCAGTTTTTGAGAGTAGGAAAACAAAAAGGAGTTTTGTGTCTCCCTGCTCCCTGCGCCACCTTTTGCTCTTTGATTCAAGAAGAAGTTCTTGAATTCAAAAGCACTGTAGATTGGTCCCTGGTTCTTTTGGAGAAAAGAACGGAAGGCTAGCACCTTGGTGCCCGGAAAACTGTTCGTGTGGATCACCGGTGGAGGAAGGACGCGTCACGTGGACTTCTAACAAACACCCTGTACAACCAAACCGATTGGAACTCGTGAGGTATACCACTATCTTAACAGGTTTTAAATTCAACTAGCGGATCCGTTCGGGAATTTTGGGCCTGGCGCATTTAAATTTTAATTTTATATTTCTGCTTCCGCTGCGTTTTGCGGCTGGAATTCCCTGTTGGAGATTGTGCCCTAGGGCCAATCATTTTATTTGATAAGT
>QANZ01018390.1:0-12964 GCA_003254925.1 Chamaecrista fasciculata
CATAAATAAAATGATTGGCCCTAGGGCACAATCTCCATCATAACCACCTCTAGCTTAAGTGCTCATGGGTCCACATACATCACTATGTATGATCCCCAATAAGTCATACGCCCTCTCACTGTGGCCAGTGAAGGGTGCCTTTGTCATTTTACCAAGTAGACAAGATTCGCAAGCATCATATGATTCAAAATCAAATAATCTTAGAAGTCCATCTTAATGGAGCTTCTCTAGGCGTTTCTAGTTTATATGGCCCAAACGACAATGCCAAAGGTCTATAGGATTACATTCGCTAATCTTAATCCTTTTCCGTATCAATGTTATAAATATTGTTATCGCGTTGACGGTCCAATTTTAAGATGCAATGATTATCAAATAAACATTATCTTTATAAATTGAACTCCTTCCATTACAGTTAACACATGTAAAACTTCCTTATCTAATAAGAAAGAGAAACATTGTTTGAACTTAAAGAAAGTACATAATAACAATGAATAAGCCCAAGGGGCAAAACAAGCTCGCATGTTCCTACAGCAATAGCAGCAACCCTTGCTCCATTGCCTTCACGCAGGTCCACCTCGCTTCTGTCCAGCTTTCTACTGTCTCTAAGACCCTGCACATCAAATGTGAGAACCACGTGCTGTATCTAATACCCAAGTGGTTAAGTAGAAAAAGGACTCTTATAACAAAGATACCTGAAGTGGAGGCCTCATCGCCTTTCTTCTGTTTCTTTAGATCTTCCATATACAATTTGCAATTCCTCTTCCAGTGTCCTGGCTTTTGACAGAAAAAGCAAATTGCATCCTTTGCGGGCTTTGCCTTCTTGGCAGGTTGTGGATTGGGCTTGGTCACTGGCTTGGTCTCACCATCCCTGACGTCAGCCTTCCTCTTTCCTTTGCCCTTTCCCTTCCCTTGGTTTTTCTGAGCTATCAGAACTGTTGCAGGCGCCTTTTTCATGGATGCTTCAACAGCCTTAAGCATCATATGCAGCTCAGAAACTGATTTCTCCATTCCTCTCATCTTAAACTCCATGACAAAATGGTCATAAGCTTTAGGCAGCGAGCTCAGGATCAAATCCGTCGCAAGCTCTGGAGTAATGGGAAATCCCAGCCTACCAAAGTGATCTATGTACCCCTTCATGTCCAAGATATGGGTACTTACAGATTCACCTTCAGCCATCTTGCAAGAGTGTAAAGCCTTAGTGGTCTCATACCTCTCTCGCCTACCCTGTTGCTGGAACATTTCCCTGAGACGTGTTATCATCTCAAAAGACATCAACATTTCCAAGTCCTTTTGTAACTCGGGAACCATTGTGTCTAGCATCAGGCAAGAGACGTCCAAAGAGTCATCGAAGTGCTTCTCGTAAGCATTCTTCTGAACTCTTGGAGCGTCTTTGGCAGGCTCCTTAGGGATAGGTTTATCCAGGACATAAAGCTTCCTTTGTTGGGTGAGAACAATTCTCAATTTGCGAAACCAGACAAGGAAGTTCGTCCTATTCAATTTATCCTTCTCAAGGATAGATCGCAGTGAAACCATTGAACTAACATTTGCCATTTGATTCTACAATTTAGATGTGAAAGTTTATTTAGCAAAATATAAATCCACCATTTTATAAAACCCAGTAAATTTATTATTAGTGGCTAAGACCCATATTTCACCAAAGTTTACCGTCGTGGAGGCGATCATGCACCCTTAGGTTATTTAGGTAGGTAACTCTTTACCAATCACATCTCATGTGACTCTTAGATCTTTATGGGACTGTATCATCACATGATACTTATTATGGCATGTTTATCCCATCTAATGCCTTGAGGTCCAAATCTTATTTGATAACCCCATTAAGTCACACAATAAAACTTGTGAATGGCCAAGTTCAAAACAACGAGGCAAAAGCCCATCCAAATTTGATCAAGGCCCATTGCACACGTGCCGCGGAGGCGATCACCGCATTCAACAAACCAAGACTTCAATGAGGCATTGCATTGAATATTCCATTCACCCGTGTCTTCTCAAGATAAAAGTGGGTACGTGCAGCGGAGGCTATCACCGCCCCACAATGATCAAGAAAATAACAGGGTTGTTTTATTGATGGCATTAAAACTTAAGATTTTAAAAGGGTTTAATTTTTAAAGTTCCGTTTTAAAATTCAATTTTAAATCTCATTTAAAATGAACGAGTTGTGCCATGTGTCTTCGCCCCATGTATCGCATACATTTAAGACACATGTTCGAATTCTGTATCTCATACAAAACTCTACGCACGTATCATATACGTTAAAATTTAAAATTTGCATGTTAAATTTTCGCCACCCTAAAACATACATCTAGCGTCATTTGCATCTCATACAAAATTCTAAATGCATAAAATAAACCGTGCTTGGATATGGCCCATCTACCCTAAATCCCCTCAAGCCAAAGAGGGAATTTTTCTAAAAAGAAAAATAAAATTACATTGGGAAAAACCTCTTTTACATTGAGGTGTAAAATTAAAAATAAAATTACATTAAGAACTTAGGGAGACGACACGCAGGCCGTATTTACCAAAAATAAGCCTAGAGCCATATCCAGTCACCATACCCAATCATACACAAACAATTCACATATATTAAATATATAGACACAAGGCATATCACAACACATAAGAAAAACGTTTTTTCAAATTGTTTTCAATTTAGGGCTTGTGCAATTTAACATGCCTTCTTAAAACCGAGTCTTGTACCAATAATTAAAATTCAAGAATCCCATTCATGAATTTCGAATTATTGGCCCAATTTAATAAATTCTTAATTAAAATTTCGACCACCCTATATGTATATTATAATTAAAACAATTTTAATTAATATATATAATTAGGGATTTCGACCAAGACATATAAATATTATAATTAAAACACTTTTTAAACTAAAATATATACGTATGGTTGGATTAAGACTCACAATTTTAAGAACTTTTAAAATCAATCCAATTGATTACATATGTATCTCATACATATAGTTTTGCACCAATTCTTTAGATATTGTTCCAAAACATATGTGGTGGCAATTTTCGCAAAACTTAGCATACGATTAAAAAATGTAAACATCTAATCATACATCACATGTATAATCACACAAACTAATATAAATATGAGTAGCATGGCTCTGATACCACTGTTGGGAAATCATAGGGTCGACGCAGCAGAAAAACACGGTAAATTAAAAATTTTGGCTTCCCTATGATTCCTTCCAGGATCCACTATCTATATTTATATTAGTTAAAGAAAGAGATTTACCAAATTTCAATTGGTGCGTGTGAACTTGCGAATTGAGAAGTCCACTCCAAGTGTCCTTCCTCTGCCGGTGATCCACACGAGCAGTTTGGCAGATGCACAGGTGCTAGCCTCCTTCACTTCTTCCCAAGTGAAAACGGGAACTTTATCTACGAGTCTTGAATGTTCAAGAACAGTTCTTGAACACTCAAGAATAAACGGTAAGACTTGAGAACACTTCTTGAATCTTCAAAACAAAAGTGGGAAATTCAAGAACCCTTTCTTGAATTCCCAAGAGTGGCGCAAAAACAAACACACAAAACCAAGTGTTTTGGGTTTGGGTCGAAATTCTCTCTCTAAGAGAAGAACTTGACATTCTCTCTCTAAAACTAGGTAGGCGACTGGCTTCTCTCTCTAGAGAATGAACTTGGCGATTTTGTCTCACAAAACTATGCCTTCTTCGACTTGCTCCCTATAGTTGTGCTTATATAGCTTCTCATTCCTAGAGTTTGGGTTTCACTAAACCATTTAGTGAATCCATCAAATCTTGGACAAGGATTCCCAATATCTTTTGATTTATAATATTACACTAATATTATAATTCAAAAACCTAAGGGCAAATCGAAATCTTAGCCTACAAGATCAAATCTTGAAACCAAATCTTGATTCCTCAAATCCTATTGGTTGGAATGAGTCATGAGGATTTAAATTTATAATTAAAATATTACCTTAACAATTTTAATTAAAATCGATTTGGCTCATATCTTAAACTCAAAATGCAAGATCAAATCTTGCACCCCAAGACACTAAGATAGGCACCATCCTCAAGAAGGGAATTCCATAACAACCCAAACTCTTTAGGTAGTTATATCCTACTTGTTATCATTTAAGATTATTGAATTAAAATATTACTTTAATATCTTTAATTCAAATCCAGAATCTTTTCAAAAAGATAATCCTTGAATTCAAATTTATTATTGAATTAAAATATTACCCTAATATCTTTAATTCAAATTCGAATCTTGAATTCAAATTCCCTAATAATATTGAATTAAAATATTACTCTAATATCTTTAATTCAAACTTGAATCTTGAAATCAAAATCATATCTTGAATTTCAGATTCAAATCTTGTTATCTTTATTTAATTAACAAAACATTTTCATTAATTAAATAAGACCAAAAGAGGCGCCACCCCCATTATCTTGTTGTCCCAAATATTAGTGAATTTAATAAACCAATAATCTCCTAACTTTTAGGAAATCTATTTAATTTATTATTCCCTAATATTTTAAACAAGAATTTAATTGTAAACTATTTAACAATTAATATATTTAAATTTGTCCAACAAATTTAAATGTCATAAACGTAGATATTTATCTAAGACAAGATTTCATGTCCTAAGACATTCAACTATGTCTTAAATTGTGTCACCGAAGTGACTCACGAATTAACCCTAATTCGTGTCCCAATGCGGCATCTTGATCCTGCTCATGTGTGACCTAGTAGGCCTCACGTGAAGTTGGCAGCAAACCATCCTATGACTCACAAGTCGAGAGCGGACTCTAGCAAGCCATCACGACTACCCAAAACACGCGAGTTATCGCTTTAACGTTAACGACTTAACCTAAGTACCACCTTGTCATAATCCCTATTGTCACACGATATTTTGGTCCTGGATTAGGCACGGGAATGTCATCCATTATCCAAACCACAACTTTCTCGATTTCCTGAGTTAGTCCCATTTCCTTGTGTGGCCACACATTCCTTGGACAGAGTCATCGAGGGCCCCAGTTAAATATCTCTCATCTTAATGAGGGACAAAATCCCATCTTGGTCAACCACATTCCTCAGCACGGTAATCAACCAAACCCGTACCTAGCTCTTATGGCTACCCTGTTACGGGCAACGTTAGACTAGGCCAAAGTTCGACAACTACAACGCCGGAATAGTCAAGACCTTAGGTCTAAGGCTATCGTGACAGGTGTACAGGAGAGGCTAGCTAATGACTAAACTCATGCAGGACTCTTCGGGTCGGTCCAGCAACTTGTAACCCCTTACTCATTGCACCATGACTCTCGTAAAGCATCTAGTGCATGTATCTCTATACACCGAGGTCATGCTGGTCTTAGTTCATTTCAAGTTCCCACTCGAATGAGCAACCAGGGACAGTTTAGACTAATTATCTCATAATTAATAAGGGATTGTTATCATAGTAAACATGCTAATAATATGATAACGACTCAATTTATCATCCATAAATTAGTCAACCAGTATGTTCACACATACAAAATGATTGGCCCTAGGGCACAATCTCCAACACTCGGTGTATAGAGATACATGCACAAGATGCTTCTCGAGAGTCATGGTGGAATTATTTAAGGGGTTACAAGTTGTTGAACCGACCCGGAGAGTCCTGCATGGGTTTTAGCCATGAGCTAGCCTCTCCTGTACACCTGTTACGATGCCCTTAGATCTGAGGTCTTGATTATTCTGGCATTGTAGTTGTCGAACTTTGGCTTAGTCCAACGTTTCCCGTAGCAGGGTAGCCATACAGGCTAGGTACGGGTTTGGTTGATTACCGTGCTAAGGGATGTGGTTGACCAAGATGGAATTTTGTCCCTCACTAAAGATGAGAGATATTTAACTGGGCCCCTCGATGAGTCTGTCCAAGGAATGTGTGGCCACACAGGGAATTGGGACTAACTCAGGAAATCGAGAAAGTTATGGTTTGGATTAAGGATGACTTTCCCGTGCTTTATCCAGACCAAAATATCGTGTGACAATCGGGATCAAGACAAGGTGGTACTAAGGTTAAGCCGTTTGGCGTTAAAGCGATAAACTCACGTGTTTTGGGTAGTCGTGATGGCTTGCTAGAGTCCTCTCTCGACTTGTGAGTCATAGAGATGGCTTGCTGCCAACATCACGTGGGGCCTGCTGGGTCACACATGAGCAGGATCTAGACACTGCTTAAGGGACACGAATTAGGGTTAATTCGTGAGTCACTCTGGTGACACAATTTAAGACATAACTGAATGTTTGGGACATGAAGTCCTGTCTTAAATAAAATCTATGATTGAGATATTTAAATTTGTGGGACAAATTTAAATATATTAATTGTTAAATAGTTAATTGGATTAATCTATTTACAATTATAATATTAGGGAATAATGAATTAGATAAGGTTCCTAAAAGTTAGGAGATTATTGATTTATTAAATTCGCTAATATTAGGACAAAGAGGATTGAGGGTGGCGCCTCATATAGGTGATTTTAATTAATGAAAATGTTTTGTTAATTAAAGTCATGAATTGGATTTGAATTTGAATTCAAGATTTGATTTTGATATTCAAGATTCAAATTTTGAATTAAAGATATTAGGGTAATATCTTAATTCAATATTGTTAGGAAATAAATAAGTTGGTTATAACTTCCTAAGAGTTAGGAATTTTATTTTAATTTATTAAATTCCTTAAAATAGAGGAGGGAGATGGCGCATGGCATTGTGGGTCCAAGGGAAGATTTGATCTTCCATTTGATTCTCAAAGATTGCATTTTGAATTCAAATTAAGATATTAAGGTATTATTTTAATTAAGAATTCAAGTCCTAAAATTGTGATATTATTGTAATCTCATAATTTTATAATTTAATAATCCACTAATTTAGGGATTCCCTAATTATAATTATCAAATTTTCCAACTCTATAAATAGGCCTAGGGCAAGTCGACTTAGTGATCTTTTTCTTTTGAAGAGAGAGAAAATTTTGGCTCCCTAGAGCTTAGAAAGAGGAAAAGTCGATTTTCTCTAAGTGTGAGAAAAATCGACTTGCACCCTAGGTTTAGGGTTTTGTGAGAGAAAACAAGAAAGGGTTCTTGTTTCTTGCGCCACCTAGAGTCTTGGTTCAAGAATTGTTCTTGATCACCAAGAACCGTAGATTGGAGTCCCGAGTTCTTTTGGAGAAAAGAACTGAAGGCTAGCACCTTGGTGTCATCAAACTGTTCGTGTGGATCACCGGCAGAGGAAGGACGCTTGGAGTGGACTTCTTTGAATCGCAGTTTTTCAAACCCGTCGATTGAATTGAGGTATACTTCTTCCTTTACTGGTTTAAACTCAATTGGCGGATCCTGTAGGAAATCACAAGGCATTGCGTCGTTTTATTTTTATTTAAAATTTTTGCTTCCGCTGCGCTCCGCTCTGTGATTTCCCAACAGTGGTATCAGAGCCACGCTAATTTTGGGTTTATACTAGTTTTGGTGATTGTACATGTGATGTATGATGTTTGTTTACCGCTTTCAATCGTATGTTTGAATTTGCAAAAATCCACCGAAAGTTTTCTTTAAAAACTTAATCTATGGAATTGGTGCAAATTATATGTATATGATACATAGGAAATCAATTGGATTGATTTGAAAATTGTTCTTGAATTTTAAGCTCTTGGTCGAAATCCCTATATAATTATAATTGGAATTGTTTTAATTATAATATTGTGGGGTGGGTGAAAATTTATTAAAATTATGAATTTGAAAATTTTTGGGTCAATAATTTGAATTCTTGAATATGATTGTTGAATTCTATAATTATTGATACAAGGCTTAATTTTTCAAGAAGGCATGTTAAAATTGCACAAACCCTAATTGAACACATTTTAAAATCATTTTGTATGTGTTGTTGCATGCCGTGTTTGATATATTAATATGTGAATTGTTCATATATGTTTTATATGGTGTTGGATATGGCTCTAGGATTTTTGGTAAATACGGCATGCGTGTCGTCTCCCTATATTCCGATGTAATTTTACATTTTGTTTACACCTCAATGTAACTGAGGTTTTTCCCAATGTAATTTTTATTTTCTTTTAGAAAAATTCTCTCATTGGCTTGAGAGGACTATAGGGTAGATGAGCCATATCTAAACACGGTGTGTTTTTATGCATTTAGTATTTTGTATGAAATGCAATGCGCTAGATGTATGCCTAGGGGTGCGAAATTTAACATGCAATTTTATTTTACGCTACAACCACGTATACGATACGAGCGTAGGATTTTGTATGAGATACAAAATCCGTGCATGTGTTTATATGTATGAGATAAATGGGGAAGTAAACACTTGGCACACTCGTTTAATTTTAAAATCAGTTTAAAATTGAACTAAAACGGAACATTAAAAATTGAACCCTTTTAAAAATCTTAAGTTTTAATGCCATCAATAAAACACCCTGTTAAAATCTTGTTCATCGTAGAGCAGTGATCGCCCTTCGCGACACGTATCTACCTTGACCTTGAGGAGACACGGGTGAATGGGAGATTCAACGGAATCCCTCGTTGAAGTTTTGGTTTGCTAGACGCGGTGATCGCCCTCCGCTACATGTGTTTAGTGGGCCTTGATGATATGGGGTCGGGCTTCGGCCTCGTTGTTTTGAGCCTAGCCATTCACGGGTTTTATTGTGTGACTTAATGGGGTTATCAAATCGGATTTGGACCTCAAGGCATTAGATGGGATAAACATGCCATAATAAGTATCATATGATGATACAGTGCCATAAAGATCTAAGAGTCACATGAGATGTGATTGGTAAGGAGTTACCTACCTAAATAACCAAAGAGTGCGTGATCGCCCTCCGCGACGATAAACTTTGGTGAAATATGGGTCTTAGCCACTAATAATAATTTTACTAGGTTTTATAAAATGGTGGATATATTTTTGCTAATTAACTTTCATATCTTTAATTGTAGAATCAAATGGCAAACAATAGTTCAACGTTTTCACTACGATCTATCCTTGAGAAGGATAAGTTGTCTAGGACAAACTTCCTCGACTGGTTTCGTAATTTTAGAATTGTTCTCACACATGAAAGGAAGCTTTATGTCCTAGAAAAACCTCTCCCTAAGGAGCCTGCCAACAACGCTCCAAGAGCTCAAAAGAATGCTTATGAGAAGCACTTCGATGACTCTTTGGAGGTCTCTTGCCTGATGCTAGACACAATGGTTCCCGAGTTGCAAAAGGACTTGGATATGTTGATGTCTTTTGAGATAATAACACGTCTCAAGGAAATGTTCCAACACCAGGCTAGGCAAGAGAGGTATGAGACCACTAAGGCTCTACACTCTTGCAAGATGGCTGAAGGTGCATCCGTTAGTACCCATGTCATGAAGATGAAGGGGTACATTGATCACCTTGGTAGGCTGGGATTTCCCATTACTCCAGAGCTTGCGACGGATTTGATCCTGAACTCGCTGCCTAAAAGTTATGACCGGTTTGTCATGACTTTAATATGAGAGGAATGGAGAAATCAATTTTTGAGCTGCATAGGATGCTCAAGGCTGCTGAGGCATCCATGAAAAGGGTGCCTGCAACAGTCTTGATGGTTCAGAAAGGCCAAGGGAAGGGGAAGGGCAAAGGAAAGAGGAAGGGAACCGTCCTGGTTGGTGAGACCAAGCCAGTGGACCAGCCTTACCTACAACCTGCCAAGAAGGCAAAGCCTTCAAAGGATGCGTTTTGCTCTTTCTGCCAAATGCCAGGACATTGGATGAGAAAATGCAAATTGTATTGGGTAGATCAAAAGAAGAAGAAGAGCTGTGAGGCCTCTACTTCAGGTATCTTTGTTATGAATGTTCTTTTCTACTTAAACCACTTGGGTATTAGATACAACATGTGGTTCTCACATTTGATGTGCAGGGTCTTAGAGACAGTAGAAAGCTGGACAGAAGCGAGATGGACCTACGAGTGGGCAATGGAGCAAGGGTTGCTGCTGTTGTTGTGGGAACATACGAGCTTGTTTTTCCCTCTCGGCTTATTTTATTGTTATTATGTACCTTCTTTAAGTTCAAACACTACTTCTCTTTCTTATTTGGATAAGGAAGGTTTTATATGTGTAAACGGTAAAGAATAGTGTTCTATTTATAAAGATGATGTTTTATTTGCTTATGGTGATTTGCAAGATAATCATTGCATCTTAAAATTAGAACGACAACACGATAACAATATTTACAACATTGATACGAAAAGGATTAAGATTAGCGAATCTAGTCCTACATACCTTTGGCATTGTTGTTTAGCCATATAAACGAGAAACGCCTAGAGAAGCTCCATAAAGATGGACTTCTAAGCTCATTTGATTTTTAATCATATGATTCTTGCGAATCCTGTTTACTTGGAAAGACGACAAAGGCGCCTTTCACTGGCCACAAAGAAAGGGCGTCTGACTTATTGGTAATCATACATAGTGATGTATGTGGGCCATCTTCGGGTTGTGTCATGTACACATCTTCGGGCAGCCTTCCATTAAGGAATGTTGTTTTGACATCCATTTTCCATATCTCATAGTCATAATATCCGGCTATGGCAAGGAGGATCCTAATGGACTTGGCCATTGCAACTGGGGAAAACGTTTCATCATAGTCAATACCATGACGTTGAGTGAACCCCTTTGCAACTAGCCTGGCCTTAAAGACATTAACGTTGTCATTCATGTCGGTTTTCTCTTTGAAAACCCACTTGCACCCTACGTATTTTACACCTTTAGGTGGATCGACTAAGGTCCATACCTTATTGTCGTACATGAATTGCATTTCATCCTTCATGGCTTCAACCCATTTTTCAAAGTTGGGGCTCACAATAGCTTCTTGATAGGTGGTAGGCTCACCATGCTCCATGAGCAACACATCCTTGTTCTCAGTCATCAAAAATCCATATCTTTGAGGATGAGAACGTCTTGTGGTCCAAATAAGAAAGAGAAGTAGTGTTTGAACTTAAAGAAGGTACATAATAACAATAAAATAAGCCCAGAGGGCGACACAAGCTCGTATGTTCCCATAGCAACAACAGCAGCTCTTGCTCCATTGCCTACGCGTAGGTCCACCTCGCTTCCGTCCAACTTTCTACTGTCTCTAAGACCCTGCACATTTGTAGAAATGTGAGAACCACATGCTGTATCTAATACCCAAGTGGTTAAAGTAAACAAGTGAACGTCTATAACAAAGATACCTGAAGTAGAGACTTCACCGCTCTTCTTCTTCTTTTTATCTTCCAAGTACAATTTGCAATTTCTTTGCCAATGTCCTGGCTTTTGGCAGAAAAAGCAAATCGCATCCTTTAAAGGCTTTGCCTTCTCTGCAAATCACAACTAGGGCTTTACCCTTCCTCTTTCCTTTGCCCATCCCTTTCCCCTGGTTTTTCTGAACCATCAAGACTACACTAGGCGCCTTTTTAATGGATGCCTCAGCAGTCTTAAGCATCCTATGCAGCTCAGAAATTGATCTCTCCATTTCGTTCATATTGAATTTCATGATAATCTGGTCATAACTTCTAGGTAGCGAGTTCAGGATCATATCCGTCACAAGCTCTGAAGTAATGGGAAATCCCAGCCTACTAAGGTGATCTATGTACCCCTTCATCTTCAAGACATGGGTACTAACGGATGCACCTTGAGGGGAAGGGTTTTCTAGGACATAAAGCTTCTTTTCTCGGGTGAGAACAATTCTCAATTTACGAAACCAATCAAGGAAGTTCGTCCCATTTAACTTATCCTTCTCAAGGATAGATCGCAGTGATAACGCTGAACTTATATTGTTTGCCATGATTCTACAACTAGGATATGAATGTTAATTAGCAAAAAGGTCCACCATTTCATAAAACCCATCAAAATTATTATTAGTGGCTAAGATCCATATTTCACCAAAGTTTACCTTCGCTTGGGCGATAATGCAACCTTAGGTTATTTAGGTAGGTAACTCTTTACCAATCACATCATATGTGACTCTTAGATCTTTATGGGACTGTATCATCGTATGATACTTATTATGGCATGTTTGTCCCATCTAATACCTTGAGGTTCAAATCCGATTTGATAACCCCATTAAGTCAAACAATAAAACTTGTGAATGGCCAAACTCAAAACAATGAGGCGAAAGCCCAACCGTACATCATCAAGGCCCACTAAACACGTGTAGCTTGGGGTATCACCGCATCCAATAAACCAAGATTTTAATAAGGCATCGTGTTGAATCTTCCATTCACCCGTGTCTCCTCAAGATAAAAGTAGATACATGTAGCTTGGGCTATCACCGCTCCACAATGATCAAGATTTTAACATGGTGTTTTATTGATGGCATTAAAACTTAAGATTTTATAAGGGTTCAATTTTTTTTAGGTTCCATTTTGGTTCAATTTTAAATCCAATTTTAAAATTAAACGAGTGTGCCAAGTTTTTATCCCCATGTATCATATACATGTAAACACATGCACGAATTTTGTATCTCATACAAAATCCTACGCTCTTATTGTGCCATAGGGCCAATCATTTTAGGTATATGTTTTGAACATATTGATTAATTTATAGATGATAAATTATGTTGTTATCATATTATTAGCATGTTTACTATGATAGCGTCGTTGATTAATTATGTGATAATTAATCTAAAACTATCCCTGGTCGATTGTGTTGGGAATTGTAGGCGCCTAACGCAGCGGAAGCAAATATAAAATTAAAATAAAACACGCTAGGTCCTAAAATTCCCGAACGGATCCGCTAGTAGAATTTAAAACTTTTATAGATAGTGGTATACCTCACGAGTTTCAATCGATTGGTTGAACAAGGCGTGTCCAAGGAGCCCACTCCCAGCGTTCTCCCTCTGCCAGTAATCCACACGAACAGTTTCTTCGGGCACCAAGGTGCTAGCCTTCAGTTCTTTTCTCCAAAAGAACTAGGGACCAATCTACAGTGT
>QANZ01018390.1:14014-43594 GCA_003254925.1 Chamaecrista fasciculata
TCCCACTTGAATGAGCGACCAGGGACAGTTTAGATTAATTATCTCATAATTAATCACGGACTGTTATCATAGTAAACATGCTAATAATATGATAACCATTAATTTATCTCCATAAATTAATTGATATGTTCTCAACATATCTATAAAATGATTGGCCCTAGGGCACAATCTCCAACAGATTGTGCTCGGGGGAGCGAGAATGAACCAAGACCAGCATGACCTTGGTGTATGGAGATACATGCACTAGATGCTTTACGAGAGTCATGGTGCAATGAGTAAGGGGTTACAGGTTGCTGGACCGACCCGGAGAGTCCTGCATGGGTTTTAGTCATGAGCTAGCCTCTCCTGTACTCTTGTCAAGATGCCCTTAGACCTGAGGTCTTGACTATTCTGGCGTTGTAGATGTCACACTTTGCCCTAGTCCAACGTTGCCCGTAGCAGGGTAGCCATACAGGCTAGGTAAGGGTTTGGTTGTTTACCGTGCTGAGGAATGTGGTTGACTAAGATGGGATTTTGTCCCTCATTAAAGATGAGAGATATCCAACTGGCGCCCTCGATGAGTCAGTCCAAGTAATGTGTGGCCACACAGGGAAATGAGACTAACTCAGGGAATCGAGAAAGTTGTGGTTTGGATTATGGATGACTTTCCCGTGCCTAATCCATGACCAAGATATCGTGTGACAATAGGGATCATGTCAAGGTGGTACTTAGTGTTGGGAAATCACGGGGCACGCCAGGCAGCGGAAACAGGTATAAATTGAAAAATTTAAAACGCGTAACAAAACAAAACAGGCGCATAGTGATTTCTTTCCCAAGGATCCGCTATATGGATCTGTGTCAGTAAAAGGATTAGAGATTTACCCAAATCAATCGGCGACTTTTGTGTCTACGATGCTGAGGAGTCCACTCCGAGTGTGCTCCCTCCGCCGGTGATCCACACGAACAGTTTTGGAGATGCCTAGGTGCTAGCCTCCTTCACTTCTCTAAGTGAGCCAGGGACCTCTATCTACGGTGTTCTTGAATTCAAGAACAATTCTTGAATTCCCAAGAACAAGATGGCGCCTATGATCAAGAATCAAATTCTTGGATCTCACAACCTAGTCACACAAACCCTAAAACTCCTTTTAGGTTTATGCGCCACTTTCTCTCTCTAAGAAAAATAGGTTGCGTTTTTCTCTCTCCTCACCAAGACTCAAAATCGAATTTTCCACTTGTGATTAGCTAAGCCAAAGTCGAATTCCCTAGTACATGAGACTCTTTTATGAATTTCGACTTATGCTCTCTATTTATAGGGTTTGGGGATTCTGATAATTATAATTAGGGAATCCCTAAATTATAGGATTATCAAATTATAAAATTATGAGATTACAATAATATCACAATTTTAAGACTTGAATTCCTAATTAAAATATTACCTTAATATTATAATTTGAAATCAAATGCAATCTTAGAGAATCAATTTGGAAGATCAAATCTTCCAAAAGATGCCCTAGTCATGCGCCATCCCCATTTTAAATTTGTTGGAATTTAATAAATTAAAATAACAATCCTGACTCTTAGGAAGTTATAACTAACTTGTTATTTTCCAACAATATTGAATTAAGATATTACCATAATATCTTTAGGTCAATCTTTTGAATTTTGAATTCTAGTCTTTATTGAATTAAAATATTACATTAATACTTAAACCCAATTTTAGACCTAGAATTCGACTTCCCTATAATTTATTGAATTAAAATATTACTTTAATATATTTAATTCAATCATTTGAAATCTAGATCAAATCTATTTGAATTTCAAATTTCAAGCCATGATTTTAATTAACAAAACATTTTCATTAATTAAAATAGCCTTATATGAGGCGCCAACCTCAACCCCATTATCTTAATATTAGTGAATTTAATAAATCAATAATTTCCTAACTTTTAGGAATATTATCCAATTTATTATTCCTAATATTATAAATAGGAATATAATTGTAAATAGACTAATCACATTATCTATTTAACAATTAATATATATATATATTTAAACTTGTCCCCCAAATTTAAATATCATATCTAAAGATATTTATTTAAGACAATATTTCATGTCCCTAGACAGTCAATAATGTCTTAAACGGTGTCACCTATGTGACCCACGAATTAACCCTGATTCGTGTCCCAATGTGGCATCTTGATCCTGCTCGTGTGTGACCCAGCAGGCCCCACGTGAAGTTGGCAGCAAGTCATCTCTATGACTCACAAGTCGAGAGCGGTCTCTAGCAAGCCATCACGACTACCCAAAACAAGTGAGTTATCGTTTATCGCCGAAACGACTTAACCTAAGTACCACCTTGTCTTGATCCCTATTGCCCTACGATATTTTGGTCATGGATTAGGCACGGGATGGTCATCCATAATCCAAACCTCAACTTTCTCGATTCCTTGATTAAGTCCCAATTTCCAGTGTGGCCACACATTCCTTGGACAGACTCATCGAGGGGCCCAGTTAAATATCTCCCATCTTTTATGAGGGACAAAATTCCATCTTGGTCAACCATATTCCTCAGCACGGTAATCAACCAAACCCCTACCTAGCCCTTATGGCTACCCTGCTACGGGTACCGTTAGACTAGGCCAAAGCTTGACAACTACAACGCCGGAATGATGAAGACCTCAGGTCTAAGGGCATCGTGACAGGTGTACAGGAGAGACTAGCTAATGACTAAAACCCATGCAGGACTCTCTGGGGTCGGTCCAGCAATTTGTAACCCTTTACATAATTGCACCACGACACTCGTTCTAGCATCTAGTGCATACATCTCTATGCACCGAGGTCATGCCAGTCTTGGTTCATTTCAAGTTCCCACTTGAATGAGCGACCAGGGACAGTTTAGATTAATTATCCCATAATTAATCACGGACTGTTATCATAGTAAACATGCTAATAATATGATAACCATTAATTTATCTCTATAAATTAATCAATATGTTCAAAACATATTTATAAAATGATTGGCCCTAGGGCACAATCTCCATCACTTAGGTTAAGTCGTTTTGGCGTTAAGCGATAACTCACGTGGTTTAGGTAGTCATGATGGCTTGCTAGAGTCCGCTCTCAACTTGTGAGTCATAGAGATGACTTGCTGCCAACTTCACGTGAGGCCTGTTGGGTCACACATGAGCAGGATCAAGATGCCGTAATGGGACACGAATTAGGGTTAATTCGTGAGTCACTTTAGTGACACAATTTAAGACATAGTTGAATGTCTCAGGACATGAAGTCTTGTCTTAAATAAATATCTGTGTTTGTGATATTTAAATTTGTTGGACAAGTTTAAAAATATTAATTGTTAAATAGTTAATTGGATTAATCTATTTACAATTATATTCTTGTTTATAATATTAGGAAATAATAAATTAGAGAAGCTTCCTAAAAGTTAGGAGATTATTAATTTATTAAATTCACTAATATTGGGAAAATGAGATTGAGGGTGGCGCCTCATATGGGATGATTTTAATTAATGGAAATATTTTGTTAATTAGAGTCATGACTTGGATTTGAATTTGAATTCAAGATTTGATTTTGATTTCAAGATTCAAACTTTGAATTAAAGATATTAGGGTAATATTTTAATTCAATATTGTTGGAAATTAATAAGTTGGTTATAACTTCCTAAGAGTTAGGATTGTTATTTTGACTTATTAAATTCCTCAATATTAAAAGCGGATGGCGCATTCTAGGTGGGACCAAGAGAAGATTTGATCTTGCATTTTGATTCTCAAATATTGCATTTTGAATTCAAATTAAGATATTAAGGTAATATTTTAATTAAGAATTCAAGGCCTAAAATTATAATATTATTGTAATCTTATAATTTTATAATTTGATAATCCACTAATTTAGGGATTCCCTAATTATAATTATCAAATCCCCAAACTATACAAATAGGGAAGCCATAAGTCGGCTTGCACTAACCTAGTTCACACAAGAGGGAAATTTCGACTTGCATCATCTTTTGTGAGAAAAAATCGGCTAACCCTAGGTTTTAGAGAGAGGAAGTCGATTTTCTCAAGGAGAGAGAGAAATTCGACTTGCACCCTAACTTTAGGGTTTTTGAGAGTGAACAAGAATAGTTCTTGATCATAGGCGCCACTTTAGTCTTGGAATTCAAGAACAGTTCTTGAATTTCAAAACGTAGATAGAGTTTCCCGTATTCACTTGGGAAGAAGTGAAGGTGGCTAGCACCTGGGCATCTACCAAACTGCTCGTGTGGATCACCGGCAGAGGAAGGACACTCGGAGTGGACTTCTCGGACTCGCGAACTCAAAGAACCGATTGTTTTGGTATAACTCTTTCCCTTCTTCTAGTATAAATTCATATAGCGGATCTTGGCAAGAAATTACATGAGCTGCGTGTTTTAAAGGTTTAAAGTTTTTTTTTTATTTTAATCGCTTCCGTTGCGCGCACGCTCTGTGGATTTCCCAACAGTGGTATCAGAGCCACGCTATTCTGGATTTATATTAGTTTTGGTGATTATACATGAGATGTATGATTATGTGTTTACCGCTTTCAATCGTATGCTTAAATGTTTTGCGAAAATCCACCACATGTTTTGGAACCTATCTAAAAATTGGTGCAAATATATGTATGCGATACATAGGAAAATCAATCGGATTGATTTTATAATTATCTTGAAATTTTAAGTCTTGATCGAAAAACCACATATATATATTTTAATTAAAATTGTTTTGATTATAATATATATGTAGGGTGGTCGAAATTTTTAAATTAAGAATTTATTAATTTTGGGCCAATAATTCGAAATTCTTGAATTTGATTCTTGAATTTTAATTATTGGTACAAGACTTAATTTTAAGAGGGCATGTTAAATTGCACAAACCCTAATTGAACAGAGTCAAGAAAGTTGTTTTTGTATGTGTTGTATGTTTGCCGTGATTTATATATATTTACATATGTGAAGTGTTCATGTATGTTTAAATATGGTGTAGGATATGGCTCTAGGTATTTTTGGTAAATACGGCCTGCGTGTCGTCTCCCTGAAATTCTCGATGTAATTTTATTTTTCTTTTTAGAAAAATTCTCTCATTGGCTTGAGGGAATTTTAGGGTAGATGGGCCAAATCCGAACACGGTTTTATATGCATTTAGTAATTTTTGTATGAGATGCAATTTGCGCTAGATGTATGTGTAGGGGTGCGACTTAACATGTTATATTTTAAATTCACGCATAAATACATATTCGATACGAGCGTAGAATTTTGTATGAGATACAAAATTCGTGCATGTGTTTATATGTATTCGATACATGGGGAATAAACACATGGCACAACTCGTTTAATTTTGAAATTAGATTTAAAATTAAAGCAAAACGGAACCTTAAAATTGAACCATCTTAAAATCTTAAGTTTTAATGCCATCAATAAAACACCCTGTCGAAACCTTGTTCATCGTAGAGCGGTGATCGCCTACGTGACACGTATCTACTTTTACCTTGGGGAGACACGGGTGAATGGGAGATTCAACGCAGCGCCTTGTTGAAATCTCAGTTTGTTAAATGCAGTGATCGCCTACGCGACACGTGTTTAGTGGGCCTTGATGATATGGGGTTGGGCTTCGGCCTCGTTGTTTTGAGCCTAGCCATTCACAAGTTTTATTGTGTGACTTAATGGGGTTATTAAATCGGATTTGGACCTCAAGGCATTAGATGGGATAAACATGCCATAATAAGTATCATATGATGATTAAGTCCCATATGATGATACAGTCCCATAAGGATCATATGAACAAATCTCTAAATCTCTCAAAGGGTTTAACAATGGTGAAACACTGTATAGGATAAATGAAGAAAAATTGATCTTCTCTTGTCATTTGAAATTCTAGCATAAAATGTCGAAAGATTACCCGTCCACGGGGATGCGGACACCCATCGCAAGGTGTCAAGCAGCCAAATTTATTAGAATATAGTATAGATGCTAACCCAAGGTCGAATCTCTCATGGAACTCAATGTGATGAGACTAAGAGAATTTTGATGAAGGTTGTAGTTTATAAGTTTGGTTATAAAAGTTGTCACAAATTAATATGAATGAAAATAGTACTTGAGAGAAAACCCTAGAGATGGACTATCATAGTTCGCTCAAGATAGAGAATAGATAATTAATGTGCATTTACTTAACCAAATTAAATGATGTATGTGAACTCAAACACAATCAATCAAACAATGGTGAAAGACATAAAATTAGGAGAGATCACTCAACCAAAACTGGGGGTTATGAGCATTTGTCAAGGCTCTTCAGGGCAATCTCTATTATTGCCACATCGGAACAATAAACAAATATAAGCAATAAAGAACAATCCTAATTATATTTCTAAGATAGATAGAACACCCTTAAGTAAACTAACCATGTAAATAACATGTTTAAAGAGCAACCTTTATTAATCGTAAAAGAGATAGACTCCAGGAATACCAACAATTATCCCTAATAAAGTACTGATCTATCAATCTAATGTATAAACAACTTACAAAATTACCATGAAGGAGTTGAGAATACCTCATAAATGCAACATCAACATCTGGACTCTACCACTAGGTTTGACTGATATTTCCTTCTTGGTGAGGTGAGCGATATATAGTTCCTTGATCATCTAAGAATTCTTTTGATTGGCATTTCTTGAGTTATCTAAATTTTGTTGCCTCTCTAATCTTGAGAACATTTTTGTTGTTGCTGGCTGGATGATTTTGGTTGATTGGTTAATTCTTTGGCTTGCTTGTTTTCTTTCATATTCTTATTTTTGCTCAGGATTTCAAAGTCTTAAGTATGGGGGAATTTGATCAGTCCAATTTATACCATGCTAGCTAGAGGCATTTTGGGGTGTTTTATAATGATTTCATAGCTTATTAGAGGTGTTTTGGCCTCTAGTTAGCATAATTTGAGACATTGTTCCCCAATTGCATTTTAGTTCTTTTATCGTCTCAAACTGTAGTTTTCCCGGGATTTCATTGCTTAATTGTATTGATATTGTATCTTGAGATATTACACAGTTTTCTTGGTTGAATTGTAGGTTAAAAGGAGTTAAACATCTGGGGAATCAAGTGGAAGATGGTTCAAAACAAAGCGAAATCAAGTGGGGAGCGAAACAGAGACAAAATACTACTATCATGCCACTTGGTCGGATACTCACTAGTTTGTATAGAACTAGCGATCAACCAGCAAAGTTGAGGCTGTGAGTTTCTCCGGTTGCCCGCCGATTCTATACAAACCGATAGGTATCTGGTGAAAATCCCGAAATTCTGCATTAAAATTATAATTTCATACTCGATACGTTGCCCAACTCAAATAACCTGAAACGCATTACCTAAGACCAAAAAATTAGACCTAAATTCGACCTAATAGGAGAAAACACATTAGACACACTCTACATCATCTTCCCCACCTCTTCTCTTCTCCCACACCCCTTCCATGGTTGCCATTTATGGAAGGAGGCTCGGCCAAGCTAAATTCCATCATATGAGTAGCTATATCTCGTACCCGAAGGAGGATTGGAGGAGGCCCGAGCTTGGTTCTACAACTAAGAAGTTTTACTTTACTCTTTTTATTGTTTTATATTAGGGTTCGAGTTTTTCTTGTTTAGAGAACTTGTAATTCTAATATTGACTGAGAATTTGACATTGGATTTTTTATTCTGGTATGTATTTATTATTAATTGTCTTGATTATGATCTTTTCGGATACATTGAAGTTTGTTTGACTAATAATTGGGATAAGTTTCTCTTTGATAACTTAGTTTGAGTTATAGAGTTGCTTGAATCATTGATTTTATCTCGCCATTAGCTTCATTGAAGTGATTATCTTGGTTATGGTTATAATTGAGTTAATTTCTATGTTTAACGATAGTTAGACAACTTTAGTAAATGGTTTGTGAAGTAATTACTCCAATCTTTGTAAGCTAGGAAGGCCAAATTTAATCTCTCCGTTTGGTGTTTTCATCAATAAGTGTCTTGTTTATCTTTATCGCTTTTGTTTATCTTTTGCTTTATAATCAAAAACCTCAAAATATTTTATCCTTTAATTTAGTTTTTTTTGCCCATAAGGTGTTTGATAAATTGCTCCAATCAATATTCCAATCATTATAAGTGTGCTTTGTTTATCATGTTTCCACTTGAGGCTCCAAGAGAGAGAGACTAGCTAGATTGGGCCACTATGATACATTATCTAGTATTTATTTGATACGCCTTACTACGAGCGAAGTCAATTCTTCTCTCTTTCTATTCAATGTTCTTAACTACGAGTGACTAGGGTTTCTTGTTTTTCCTACAATTATGAACTACTTGATGATGATTTTACGATATTTTCGTATTGATGTTTATTTTGGGTTTTTATGTTCTTAATTTCAGTTAACACATTTTAATTTTTCTATTTGATTAGCTACCAAGATATTAGGAAGTCTTATCAGACTTCATAAGAGACCTTTATGATAGGCCATAGTTTAATTACTCTTAGACACTGATTTATGACAAGTTAATTTATTAGTATTTGTAGTAGGACTTATGTATCTGCTAGCCTAAGGGAAGTCGCAAATGAACTTCAACTTGAAACATAAAAGTAATTTTAATCCCTATGTGAATAGTTGGATTAGTTATATTTAATAGGCTTACTTGTATTCAAAGGATCTTATATATATTATAGTGTTCGGGGTTAGTTTAATTCATAATGTTTTCAATAATCATCAACAAAGATATTTAATTCATAATGTTTTCAATAATCATCAACAAAGATTTTCTTTTTGTTTATATTTTATTATTTGTCTTCTTGGCTGTCAATCCATTAGCCTGCTTAGATTAATCAAAACGACACAACACTGTGCTTAAGATAATATTCCATCTATAAACGCCTTGTGGGAGAACCAACCAGACTGACCCTGTGGATAAATTAGGAATACAAAATCAAAAAAGTGATTGGAAGTATAATGTCAAACAAGTAGGTGTAACTATTGAGTTCAATTAGTGGCAAACTCAATTGAGTCAGTTATAGTGCTCCAGCTACTGTGAAAAAATATGCGATACCTGATACTCAAGTTTTATACTATTTTTGATAATGTATAGTTGCATTAAGGATTATAAATTTAAAACTTATCATTTTTCTATTAAAATATATCCTGCAACAATAACAACCCAAACCCACCCACTAATCATGCTGCAAATTTGTAAATGGAGTCACTAGGATGCTCTTTAATTAATTTTCCTCAATTAATTTCGTAGGAATAACACACAATTTCCAACT
This sequence comes from Chamaecrista fasciculata, assembly GCA_003254925.1. Lineage (NCBI taxonomy): Eukaryota > Viridiplantae > Streptophyta > Magnoliopsida > Fabales > Fabaceae > Chamaecrista > Chamaecrista fasciculata. The sequence continues at coordinate 23,298 of QANZ01018390.1, forward strand.
CTCAATGCTGGTAAAGCATATAATCATATAGGAATTGACACAACAATTTAAACACTTGGTCATATCAAGGAAAAAAGGCAAAGCTAACACCACTAGCAATCCCATTACTATTAGCGAACTGAATAAGGTTTTGAACATTTATACATTTAATATACACTTTAGAACAATCACCAGCTAAAGCTGATGGACTGAAAATGCAGATTCTCAGCTAAACCAGATGAGCAAATGGCTGCAACCTCCTGCCTCATCTTCTTGGGACCAGCAACAAAAACTCCCACACTTGACTCTTTATGCTCAAGTATCATGGCTACAACAAGAAAAGGCACTTGTTAGATACATCTAATTTCAAAATGATAAATTGATCAACTCAATTACAAAAGGGAAAACTATCGATTTCACCCTTGAATTATGTGAGTGCCGTTATTTTAGTCCTTGAATTTTTAAAATATTTCATTTAGTCCCCAAAACCTTGTAAATCTAGGGAGTAAGTTATACATTGTTAGCATGTACATGGAGGGATTAGCTCATAATGAATCATGAATAATTTAACACTAACCAAAGATTTCAAAAAATTAGGGACTAAAATGACATTATCCATATAATCAAAGGACTAGAATCTCATTTTGTTCATTGAAAAAAGACTTAGACTACTAATTGTGTGAAGTGACTTACTTTTCAAGTCTGGTCTTTTCCCATAATTCACATTGGTAGCTTGAACAAGGGACTGGTATGGAATGCTTTCTAATTCTATGTGTGCATTATTATAAGCCATTGGTCCAGCTGGTGAAGCAAGTGGTGATAATCCTTCCATGTTCTGAACCTTTATTGCTTCTTTCAAATTCTGTTTCTTGTTCAAAAGAACAGCTACACTAGCAGTTATGGCCATAGACACACATATCACTAACATGTTCAAGAGCGACCTTAAAGGGTATGAAAATATTGAATTTGTGTTATGGTCAACAGGGAAAATATAGTAACGGGTTATGATCCCAATAATGATGAGAAAGAGCATGAAAGATGACAAGATGATGGCACCAAGCCAGAGCCAATGGTTAGGACCCAACATAGCCGATATGGGTGCATCAGTTGCATGTGGCTTGAACCACATGGTTCGAGGGTTATTATTACAGTTTAGGCTATTTGGTTTGGCCTCTTTTTCTCTTGTAATGTAAGCATGAATTTGAAGTTGAAGGTTCATGTTGTAAATGTTAGAGGGACTGCCATCGATAGGAAGGATGAGGTCTAACATTGAGAGGCAAGAAGAGTTCTTGAATGTACAAATCAACACAACTTTTGGGGTTCTGCATTTAAGTGTTGTAGTAAGATATAATAACTCCTTGATGATAGAGATAAAAGGAGTTATGCCACTGCCTCCACTCACCATCACAAGAATGTCATGCCTGCATGTTTACATTCAGGAGAAAAATCAGAGAGTTGGTGTTGGTTAAGTAGAGCACTTAGAATAAACTAACAATATGATCATTGAGGTGACAATTTGGTACTTGAAAGATTGAAATACATAATATAGTCTCTAAAATATCAAAATAGTATACTTATTAGTCTTTTTCATAGACAAGATAGTATATCATTTTATAAGCTCTTAGAGATTGAGTTATCAGGGTGATCTTTTAAGGACCAAATTGTTAATTCACTCAATGTACTTATATGGTAAAAGTTAAATACTTCACCTTATGATTTGTTTTTTGAAAAAGAGTACTTTATTTATAATTTTTTTGTTATATGACTTTTAACTAAAACAAATGTTATTTTATATTTCAATATTATAAAAAAAAAACATTTTTTTTTAAAAATTGAAAGGAAACAAATTTGAAATAAATAAATAAAGTTCTTGAACTAAATAGAATTTCATTCTATTTAATTTTATGTTTAGGTTAATAATGCTATAATATTACTTTATAATCTTTTAGAAATCCCTTTCAATGTTTCTCACTTTTTGTTTTTTTTGAAAGTCAATCCAAACATTCTAAGTTTTAAGTAAAAGTTTTTTTAATTATAAATGGTATTTAAAAAAAAGTTAAAGATACTGTAGCTGTCCCTAAACTATATATGGTGTAACTGTGTAGGTCTTAAGTGTACCCCAAAAGTATTTTTTAGTCAGTTGTATCCATAAACTTTCACATTTAACTCAATTATATCTTAAGATCTAATTAGCACCGTTAAAATTCAAAACTACAAATGTTGTCTTTGTGGTGACTCTTTTTCTTCTTCAAAATTTTTTACATTTTGTGTCAATTGCACATTAAAAAATGCTGACATTAATTAGCATTTGTTTAACAATTTTGACAGTTAGCTTTTAGTGTAAAACTAAAACACAAAAAATGTTTAGGAATTCATTTGATGCTTACCTCATAATTTGGCTGCACTGGAAATGTTTTGCCAAAAAGAAAAAGTTCAAACATGTCCAAAGTTTTATATTCTAGTTTTGTCGAGAGTTTTATTATGTTAAACAGAGAAGCCATGCCTAAATTTATGTTGTTGTGGACATACTTTGCTATCACCTAAAGAACAAAGTAAATCACTAATTTAAGAATGCTAACACAAACCTTAGAAAATTAGTTGATGCTGGTCCATAAGGGCCTTCGGTGGAGACAATAAGCCGATCTATTAAAGAAGAGGAAGATGACAACATCTTATATAGCTTTTGAGTCCATGCTCCTTCGCTTTTGATGACAACACTTAACCTATCTGGCTCCAAGTTACTATTAGAAGTTATGGTAAATGGATGCCATTGTAGTTGGGATATGCTTGGTATATTTATGAACATCACACTCGTGGGGTTATAAGTCAACCCTACAAAACAACAAGTCTTGTTGTAATTATATATATAGGTGTGAACTTAAAACCCATGGTGTATAAATGAAATGAGAGTTAAGAGTATATAATTAAAATGTGATAATGAGATATAAATAGATGAAGAGAAAAGCAAGTCTCGTGATGTCGGGCATGGGACTGGATCCTCTGCTGTCCAGCACATGGTGCTGTGCGGCGAGGACCAGTCGCCGAGCGCCACGTGTGCGCCAATGTACACGTGGCGCTCGGCGACTGGTCCTCGCCGCACAGCACCATGTGCTGGACAGCAGAGGATCCAGCGCCGTCGGGCATACGAAGTATATATAAGACTCGAACTATTTCATGCACAAAATTACCCAAGGTCAAATAGTCATTTTAGCCATCAAACTATAAGGTAAGTTATGTTTTTTGTCTTAAAATTATTTTTTATTCTATTTTAGTCCTCAAACTTTCACTTATATTTCGTTTTAATCTTCAAAATGTGATTTAGTCTTATTTCTGTTGTTTTTCATAACATGGAAAATTGAGATGAAACAATGCACCAAAAAAAATCTTTCTATGTCAACCCACTTATTATGACAAGATAAAGAAATGGTCAATTTCAAATGTCCATGTTATAAATAACAGTAGAAATTAGACAAAATCACATTTTGAAGATCAAAATGAAACAACAAATAGTTTTATGACAAAAATGAAACTTATCTCATAGTTTAAGGACCCGAATGAGGTTTTCACCAATTACCCAAAAAGTTACATTAGTGTTTCAAAAAACATGTGCATGTGGCATATGTCGTGAGAGTGCTGGTAACAAAATAATATAAGGGTAATTGACAAACCATGGATCTTAGAGAAGTTGAGTTCTACAGTTTCACAAGGTAGGAGACGAGCAGAGAGCAATCGAACATGGCGTCTTGATTGGAGAAACCTGAGATAACGATCGAGGAAGAAGAGGTAGAAAGCAGGGAGCATTATGCAAGCATAAGAGATTCCCACATGAAAGATGAAGAAGACCACGAATAGAATGTAGAGATAGTGAGTGTAGAAGAAAAGCTCAAAGGCTTTACGCCTAATGCGAGGGATGGTGGCAACCCACAAGATTAAACCAGAAACCAGAGCTATCTCTCCTGCCAGATTTGATATTCCAATTACATCCCATTTCACCATCTGTACTCACCACAACAAACAGAACTCTGTTATAAATTAACTAGTGCAGTTATGCATCATTTAATATTTAATTTTCTTTTATTTTTCTTTAGTCTATGATATGTTTCTTATTGTGCACTCTTGGTCAAGTTGCAAATCAGCTCATTATCATTTTTGTTTACAATTTTGGTCTCACATCTTTACAAAAAGTTTCATTGGTAGTCTTACTCCCAGTTCTGTCCATCTTCCTCTGTAAAGCTGACGTGACATGCTGATGTGGCGCGATGATGCGACGACCAGAATGCTAAAGTAAAATTTGGTCACTTATCTTTTGGGTAAGTTGTGATTTTGGTCTCATATCTTTTTTTTTTTGTGATTTTGGTCCCTGCTTTAGCTTTCTCTCTCCTCCAAGTTTGTTTTCAACATAACACTTAACAGTGAAATCTTTTGTCAAGATATATGACTAAATCTACAAATTATAGCTGATTTGTAACCTGACTAATAGAAGCCTTATACAAATTATGCTCTCACATTGTCAAAACTAATATATGATGGCAAATATTTTCAAAATAAATTTGCATACACGAAAGTGTGAATAGTAAGTAACCTGAGAAAGTTGATTGGTGGAAGCCCAATAAATAAGGTAACAAAGGCCATGAGTAGTGAAGAGGGTCATGACCATATGCCCCAGCCAAATATGGTACTTGATGCTTTTCTCTGACGTCAGCCCTAGCAATGGCAACACAGATGAGCCACGTGTCACCGGAAAGAATAGGAATGCCAAGCATATGTTCCCTGTCAACCCAAGCCTCAATGCTGCACTCTCTATTTTCTGCTCCCATCTGCCAAACCCCACAGCCTCATATCATATCATTCATTCATTTGCTATCAATTTATCACCCAGTCATATACAAATTGGACTTAATTAATTATGTCTTAAATGAAAATCAAATCTTGTGTTAGAAAAATATCAGAATAAACAAATGTTTTAACTTTTAAAATGTCATAAAGAAGAAAACTAATGTTTTAAATTCTAAAATTTAGTCATTGGAAGGTTCAAATTGGAAACAGAGATGAATTTTTAGAGATTAAATTAAATATTTCAAAAAGTATTTAGAGACAAAGTTTACTCACTTATATCATTGTTAGAGTAAACTATCAAATAAAATTTTGAAATGTTTTCTTTTTCAATTTCAAAAATTTAAGACTTGTTATAATTTAGTCCCTTCATCGAATGACTTACTTGTAAGGAGTATGACTTTTTAGAATAAAATCAAACATTTCAAAAATTCAAAGACTAAAATGACAATGCCAAAATATTATGGAATAAAAATGTCCTTTTACTATTATTATTATTTAAATGGCCTAATGCTAAAATTGGTCATAAACATGTCCTTAATTTCATTTCCATCCTAAATATTTCAAAAGTTTCATATTGGTCCTAAATATTTTCATTTAGTTTCATTTTGGTTCTAAATGACTGAGTGTTGTCATATCTCTCTTGTTTCAAATTCGAATTTGATATCGGAAGCAACATGTTTCTTTATCTAGTTAAGACCATCAACAAATGCAATTTTCTTAACAGTGAGACACTCATTTGACGGTCAAATAAGCTAAATTATTCATATTTATCTTGTTTCAATGCGATGAGTTCGAAATTATATGTTACTCCTAACAAGTCTTTTTCTTATACTAAGTTGAGACTGTCAACAAATGAGATCAAATCGGACTCAAAAGTGAGTTTGAGACCAAAAATTAAAACAATTACGAAAAATTGGTCTCAAACTCGCTTTCGAGCTCGATTTTTTTGACGTTCCCAAATGGACAAAAAAAGAACTCATTAAGAAAAACCCATAACTTTGAATTCGTCACATTCGAACTTACAACGAGAGACATATGACCAATTCTGCTTATTTAATAGTGAAACGAGTGCCCCACTTTCAAAATTTATTTTGACTTTAATTATTTGTTGATGATCACAATTGAATGAAGAAAGTACTCCTAAAAACAACACACAACACGCATGTTTAAACTCATCATATTCGAACTTGAAACAAGAGACATATAATCACATTCAGTAGTTTGGGACCAAAGTGACATATTTATGACTAATATGAAATTTTCAAAATATTTAGGACCAATTTGACGATTAGACCTATTTGAATATAACAGATTCTTACACTTTCTCGCCGGCTTTTGTTGCTGATTGATGGGTGATTTTGGCGAAACCGTTACGCAAATAAATGGAGAAAGACCAAAGGACAAGTACGATGAACATCATTAACAGTCCTAACTCTGACACAGACACAATGCCCAGAGGTCCTTTTACTATCACTGGACGCTTCCATATTGCCACTCCACTACCTTTTTTGTCATTGCTGCCATATATATACAATAATATATCACCACCACAAGTTCACAAATAAAAAATGATGATGAAGAAGAAGAAGAAGAGTCACATATTTCCCATATGAGAATTCAATTTGAAACACAGATTTCACCTTTTCATGTTGGAGGAGCCATATGATTTTTTTGCTGCTATGTGGAGATAGACGCAGCCCAAAGCAGATATGAACAAAACAGGGGAAAAGAAAATCAGAAGCGTTGCCCCTGCAAAAAAAAAAAAAAATCAGAAAATGTTAGTGCACACACATGTTTTTCTATAGAAAAAAATAAATGATTAAATGATGTAAAAAAAAAAAAAGTTAAGCCAAATAATTGATTTTGTGATGCGTGAGACCTTGTGTGCCAAAATAGGTAGAATTAGTCTCTCTTCTGAGTTTAGGAAGCCATTTTTGGCGATAAGTGTTTGTGGGCATCACAATCCAAATAACCATCAAACCCAGAAACACAATTAGAGCTAGAATTCTTATTGCTGATTGAACTCCTACACCCATTCTTCTCTATCTGTTGAATTTTTTTTTTTAATTTATCTTTCTACACTAAAAGCAGAGGAGTGTTGTGTTTGGATATAGTATTCAATGTGGAAGAATCTGAGAGGTACTACGGTATTTATAAATGGGAATGAAAAATAAAATATGTGGGATGATCTTTACGAACCCAATTGATGGCACTATCATAAGGACATTGAGAAACAAAAGAAGCATGGTTCATGTCCATCTGTAATAGTGTTTGGAATGTGGAAATTGATAAAAAAAAGAAAAAGGAATGTGGCACAATTCATGTAGGCCACGACAATTTGACATATTTTGAAGGTCAACCCTTTGAGTTTTGGAAATTTTGTCCCCAATGAAAAAGATGAAATGAGAGAATTACAAGATGTTGATGCCGAAAAAAAATGGAGTATGAGAGAGAAGGAAGCATTTATTATGGTTTTTTAATACCTTGGCTTTAAATGCTTCATAACTCTTAAGATAAACCAAAGAAGTGTTCAGTTGAGACTTGATTTCCTATAGTACTTTTTTTTTAAAGTGTCTCCTATAGAGAATATGGGTGATTAGATTTATCTTCTCATTCTCCTATTCCTATTGTGACATGATATAATTTCTTTCAAAAGGAAGAATTTATACATACTTAAATTTTTAACAAGATCAATGGTGCAAATTTTAAGTAATTTTTACTATTTGTTAACAATTTGTTATGGGCTATCTAAAATAAATTAATTATAATTACATTATTTATAAAAACAGTCTTATAGTTTTATTTTCTTATGAACTAAATTGAGATATTTTTCATGGATTAGATCATTAATTTATTCAAATATAGAGAGAGAGAGAGACAGAAGTGAGAGAAAGTAGCGTTATAAGAAAGAAAAAGAGAGGAAAAACAAAATTTTAATTTATTCCACTTTCAAAAAGATTTATATTTGCTATTTAGTATTTAGATTTATATTCTAACTTTTTCAATAGCATCTGAATCTTAAAAAATTAAAAGAAAATGGATATTTAATGTGTTTTTACTATCCATTTGATGGTCACGTACGATTTCGCCCTCAAAATTTAACAAAAAAAAAAAATTAGGTACCAAAATGTTAACGGTACAACGAACAGAGTATCAACATGTTATTTTTGAAATAACAGAGTACTAAAGTGAAACCGGTCCAAACAATAACTTACCAAAGTGTAATTTACATATTTTTGTAAAATAAATAAACAACTTATTTTCATGATTTAACAATTGTTTTCATGATTTAACAATTTGATAGGTAAAACATGCATGCATTCTTTTGAAGTGGAGGGAAAAAAAAAACGAAACTTGTGTCTGTCACTCACTGCCACTGGTCATTATTTAATTGTTGTTTTTGTAAAACATTATTTAATTTGAAACATGGCGTTTTGTATAGCATGGAAGCTCGTGGCTCTTTGAATCATTGGAGGCATGTGTTATGCCTCTTTAATACATGTGAGGTCATTACATGAGGTAAGCACACCATATTTTGATATTATATTTCTAGAATACTTTGGAAATTACTATAAAGCCTCATTGTTTAAACAATCAGACTTTTTCACCGTTGATTACTCTTGTTTGTGGCTGATTTAACATTTTTTTAAGTCAAAGTGTAAATTTAGTATCATATCTAATTCTCAACTTGGTTATGTATTTTTTTGTTTTACTTTTGGTTACATATCTTTTCAAAAAGTCTCAATTTAGTCTCATATCATTTTTGATCTCATATCTTTTAGTTAAGTTGCAGAATTGGTCTCATATCTTTGCAAAAAGATCAATCGTCAGTTGATCATTTTGCAAAGATATGAGACCACTTTTGCACCTAAACCAAATATTTAAGACCAATTATGTCATTGACTCAAAGATATGGGACCAAATTGGGAACTAACCCAAAAATATGAGACCAAATATGCAACAAAAAAGATATAGGACCAAATTGGGAACTGAGCAAAAGATATGAGACCAAATTTACACTTTGACCTTCTATTTTTTATTTTCATTAAAAATGAATTAAGGAGAGACTGAAATTAAAAATAAGCAATTGTTGGAGTTGTGCAACTTTTTATAGCAAAACCTCAATACTATATCATATATTTTTGTTTAAAATAAGAAAAAATCTATTTTTAATAATTAAGTTTACACAAATCAATAATTTAATTTTTTAAATAATAAAAATATACAATTTAATCTTTAAAATAATGGTATGAAAATCGAACTGGATTATACCGTCTAAGCGATTTGATTAAGACTTAAGAGTCAAGACAATTCAATTTGGACCATTAAACCATTTTAGAGGTTTGATCATTTGGGACTATCTAACTCAAAATGTATTTTAAAAACTCGAAATGTATTTTAAAAACTCGATCGGGTCGAAGTATTTAAAAAAATATTTTTTTTTTCTTTTTGCTTTTTTTTTTGGTTTGATCGGCCAAATACAAAATAATAATAATATGAAGCTTAATATAAAATGTCGCAATTTGCAAGCCTTTTAAAAGAAAGAAAGAAAAACTCATTTTCTCATTTTTCTTAACTTAATTATAATTGTGTGACTTTTGTATATTTTATTTTTATAGAATAATAAAACGAGTAAACTACTAAATTGGTCCCTGGATTATTAACTCACTGACAGATTGGTCCCCGAATTTAGAAAATTGACAAATAGGTCCCCGAATTTTTCTAACGAGTCAAATAGGTCCCCGAATTTTTCTAACATTTGTCAAATAGGTCCTTCTGTGCATGTTATTCGGGGACCTATTTGACTAACGTTAGAAAATTCGAGGACCTATTTGTCAATTTACTAAATTCGGGGACCAATCTATCAACGAGCCAATAATCCAGGGACCAATTTGGTAGTTTACTCATAATGAAACTATGGATTTATAAATATATGTTATAGTTATATAAAATTTTATGGTTATATATCATTAATTATAGATTATTTTTATTCATATGGTTATGACGTCATTCAGTTTGACTTATTGAACTAATCAATTCATGACCCGAAGGTATAATCGTTTGATGGAGATTGTGTCATAGGGCCAATTATTTTATATGTATGAACATATTGATTGACTAATTTATAGATGATAAATTGAGTCGTTATCATATTATTAGCATGTTTACTGTGATAACAATCTGTGATTAATTATGTGATAATTATTCTAAACTATCCCTAGTCAATTATTCATGTGGGAATGTGAATGAACCAAGACCAGCATGACTTCGGTGTATGGAGATACACGCATGAGATGCTTTACGAGAGTCATGGTGCAATTATGTAAAGGGTTACAAGTTGCTGGACCGACCCGAAGAGTCCTGCATGGGTTTAGTCATGAGCTAGCCTCTCCTGTACACCTGTCACGATGCCCTTAGACCTGAGGTCTTGACTATTCCGACGTTGTAGATGTCGAACTTTGGCCTAGTCCAACGTTTCCCGTAACAGGGTAGCCATACAGGCTAGGTACGGGTTTGGTTGTTTACCGTGCTGAGGAATGTGGTTGACCAAGAAGGAATTTTGTCCCTCATTAAGTTGAGAGATATTTAACTGGCGCCCTCGATGAGTCTGTCCAAGGAATGTGTGGCCACATAGGGTAATGGGACTAACTCAAGGAATCGAGAAAGTTATGGTTTGGATTAAGGATGACTTTCCCGTGCCTTATCCATGACCAAAATATCGTGTGACAATCGGGATTATGACAAGGTGGTACTAAGGTTAAGTCGTTGGCGTTAGAATGATAACTCACGTGTTTTGGGTAGTCGTGATGGCTTGCTAGAGTCCGCTCTCGACTTGTGAGTTATAGAGATGGCTTGCTGCCAACTTCACGTGAGGCTTGCTGGGTCACACACGAGCAGGATCAAAATACCTTAATGAGACACGAATTAGGGTTTAATTCGTTAGTCACTTTAGTGACACAATTTAAGACATAGTTGAATGTCTAGGACATGCAGTCTTGTCTTAAATAAGATCTACATTTGTGATATTTAAATTATAGGGTTGTGCAAAATTTTAATTTTTTTACTCTTTTTCCGCTGCGCTCGCCCTATAATTTCCCAACAGTGGTATCAGAGCCACGCTAATTTTGTGTTTATACTAGTTTTGTGGATGTACATGAGATGTGTGTTGGATGTTTAAAGTTTTTCATTCGTATGCTTAATTTTGCGAAAATTTACCACATGAATTTTTCTAACCTAATCTAAAGTTTGGTGCAAATTGATGTATTTGATACATAGGGTAATCAATTGGATTGATTAAAATTTTCTTGAAAATATAGTCTTGGTCGAAAATTTTAAAATTATGAATTTATAAATTTTTGGGTCAATAATTCGAATTCTTGAATATGATTCTTGAATTCTTTAATTATTGATGCAAGACTTAATTTTTCAAGAGGGCATGTTAAATTGCACAAACCCTAATTGAACACAATCAAGAAAATCGTTTTTTTGTGTGTTGTTGTATGACCGTGTATGTTTACATATATATGTGAATTGTTCATGTATGAGTTTAGATTTTCGAAAATTCTTTCTTAAAGCATTTGAGGGCGATTATTTGAGTGAGATTTCAGTGAGAATTGGGGTTTTTGGATGAGTTTTTGAGTTTCTCGGCGATTTCCGTACGTTTTCCGGTGGGTTTTAAATTTTTTGTATTTTCAATTTTGGTCCCTCTGTCATTTGCTTTTGATTTGTGTTTTTTTTGTGCATTTCTATTCCATTTCATGAAGAATTCATGGATTAGGGACCAAGATGTAATGTTTGAGAATCTTCTGGGATGCTCTTTCACTTTCATTTTGATAGTCAAGGACTACAGTGAAAGGGACTTGAAGTTTTCAAGACTAAACTGTAATTTAAAATAGACGAAGGACTAACGGTGGGAGGTTTTCAAAACATATGAGACCAAAACTGAGACAAAAAGATATAGGATTGATTTGGGACCTGGAGTAAAGATACATGACCAAATTCGAGACAAAAAAAGTTATAGGACTGATTTGGGAACTGAAGAAAAGTTACAGGACCAAATTCGAGACAAAAAAATTTATAAGACTTATTTGGGAAGTGGAGCAAAGTTACATGACCAAATTCGCACTTTGGCATATAAAAATATAACAAAATTATTTATTTTTAATTTTTGTATGACTAATTTTGTATGAAAAAAATAAAACAAATCATATATATATTCGCACTTTGGAGCAAAGTAATACATATCGCTCAGTTTTTTTTGATCCAATATCGCTCAGTTATTTGTATGACAAAAATAAAACAAATCATATATATATATATATATATATATATATATTTGTATTAACGTGATAACGTCTAATTTCAAAGATTCCGGCATAATAATAAAATTTGATAATTACAATAGCAGACATAGAAATATTGTAGATTTTGTCCCGGATACTAAAATACAAATCACCACAAAAGTAATTAAACAATGTTTCAATTTAATAATTAGTTTCAAAATTAAATAATTAAATTTAATAATTAGTTTCAATTTAATAATTAGTTTCAATTTATAATCACCACTAGTCGTATATATATATTCAACTTTTTATTATAAACTATAAATAAACTCTACCAACTTTTTTCCATTATTAGTAATTCACCAACTTTATCCACAACTTGTCAAATTCACATATATGCTCTTTTGTCTATTAAGTTTCCATCTTTATGGAATAAACACAAATTAAATTAAGGTAAAAGACTCTTCCGTGCCTCTAATGTTTGCGGTGATTTTCAGTTATGCCCCAAACATTTTATTTGTCAGTTGTGCCCTCAATGTGAAACGTTAGTTTCAATTATGTCCCCAATTTTACATGTATGTCAATTTTTTGTTCTGAATTGAATATGTGGCAAGATGACTGGATAAATAAAACATCCTTGATTTATTTTTTATCTACCATGGCATTTCCTACGTGGATTTACATTCACTAAACAAAAAAAATTACTTCACCATGTATTTGAACTATTGGAAGATGAAGTAATTTTTTGGTTTAGAGAATGTAAATCCACGTAGGAAATGCCATGGTGGATAAAAAATAAATCAGGGATGTTTTATTTATCTAGTCATCTTGCCACATATTCAATTCAGAACAAAAAATTGACACAAAAATAAAAAAAATTGACACATCAGCATTGAGTCAAAATTGGGGGCATAATTGAAACTAACGTTTCACATTGGGGGCACAACTGACACAAATGAAATGTTAGGGTCATAACTGAAAAGCACCGCAAACGTTAGGGGCACGACAGGGTCTTTTGCCTTAAATTAATTTTAAGTGTATCATACATGTTTATTGGTATCCAAATAGACAAAAGTACTAATTTCGTCCCCAAATTTTACACCAATTGTCAATTTCGTACTCAATCTTTTTTTGTTGTCAATTTCGTACCCAATATTTCACATTTTAGTCAATTTTATCCTTTGACTAACTACTTTTAATAAATTAACGACAGACTGCATCCTATTTTTCAATCTGAGTTAGGATTTGAGTTTCTTTTTTATTAATTTTATATTATATATCATTAGTCACGTAGATTCTGTGGATAATATTTGGTTAAAGTAAAAGAAAATGATAAAATTGATCAAGATATGAAATATTGAGGAAAAAATTGACATAAAAAAACGATTGAAGACGAAATTGACAATTGGTGTAAAGTTTGGGGACGAAATCAATACTTTTTCTTATCCAAATTTTAATTGATTCATCAAACACTATGAAAATAAACGTGTTTAGATATGACTCATCTACCCTAAATTCTCTCAAGCCAATGAGAGAATCTTTCTAAAAAAAAAAGAAAAATTACATTGGGAAACCTCATTTAAACATATGAGGGGAGTGAGGTGAGAAAAGAAATTTACATCAAGAATGTAGGGAGACGACACGCAGGACGTATTTACCAAAAAAAATCCTAGAGCCATATCCAACACCATACTCATAGAAGATTCCTTTACATTTGGTGATTCCGAGGGAGAAGTTCTGAAATCCCTTACATTTATTCTATCACCTCCCTCCTCAAAAGTTTGGATTTTCGAAAATTCTTTTTTAAAACATTTTAGGGCGATTATTTGTGTGAGATTTCAGTGAGAATTGAGGTTTTTGGATGAGTTCTTGAGTTTCTTGGTGATTTTCGTACATTTACCAACAAGTTTGGGGTATGTTCCGGTGAGTTTTAAATTTTCTACGTTTTCAGTTTTGGTTCCTCTATCATTTGCTTTAATTTGTGTTGTTTTTGCATTTCTATTCCTTTTCATGAAGAATTCATGGATTATGGACCAAGACATAAGGTTTGAGAATCTTCGGGGATGCTCTTTAACTTTCATTTTGATAGTGAGGGACTAAAGCGAAAGGGACTTGAAGTTTTCAGGACTAAACTGTAATTTAGAATAGACGGAGGACTAACGATGGTAGCTTTTCAAAACATATGGGACCAAAACTAAGACAAAAAAGATTTAGTGTGTGAGGACTAAATAATTTGGGAACTGGAGCAAAGTTACAGGACTAAATAATTCTTTAGATACATAGAATATTATGCAAGTAGTGGTGAGGGAAGTTTTATATTTTTTTAAAAAAATGGGAACTTATATTTAGTGTGTGAGGGAAGTGGATGGGCAGAGTAGTGGACATTTAGTATGTAGCAGTGCAAACCGTGCAGTTTTTGTAAGGCAAAGCAGATATTAGATTTTTTATTTTATTTTTTTGTGTTTTTTATTTTTTATTTTTTAATTATCTAATTTTGACCGATCAAAAACATCCTCTCACACATATAATATAGTATAAATTAATAAAATATTACATCCCAATCACAGTTTGTAGATACGTGATTAGCAAAATTAGTTCTAGTGTAGCCTATTACTGCCAAAATTTGATTAAGATATAAATATGTATATTATATTCGAAACCGTTAAAGGTTATTGGCTGTTAATTACATCTAATGTGTTTGTAGAATAATGAATAACATTGATGATAGAAAAGTTTTATAGATGATTTATTATTTTTGTAGAAATAAAATTCTTTTTAAATTGAAGAAATTGTGGGGTCAAGGAAGCTTCAATAAAGTATCCTGAAAAATTGATTTACATGTGGGAGTATTCTAACAAGAAGGGTAAATTACACTTTGACACCATATGGTTAGGACTTTGAAGTTTGCTTCGTTATTACTTTGGTACTTTATGGTAATATTTCGTTAGCATTTAACGAAAGTGCTAACATAACCAAGGTTATAAAAACTGGACCGGCCGGTTCAACCGGTTGGACCTCGAATCGGTCCCCAGTCCGGGACGAGTTGAAGAGAAAACCGGATGTGTAGTGAACCGCTAGAGAACCGGACGAACCGACCGTGAACCGTCAAAACCGGCATGAACCGGCGGTTTGAGGGGTTCAACCGGTTCATGATTTTATAAGAAATTTCACCGTCGTCTAGCCGCATCCCGTTATCATCGTCGTCTTTCATCTTCCTTCTTCACCTTGTGTGTTCAAGCTTCATCTTCGTCGCTGTGTGTTGTAAAGATTCATCATCGCAGCTTTCCACTTTGCCATCGTCCATCTTCACCTCTGCTTTTTTTTTCCTTTTCATCTGCTCTGTTCCTTGGCTGCGTGGCTTTATTCCAAAAAGTGAATATAGTGTAGTTTCTAATTAGGGTTTATTTCTTCCTTGTAATTTATTTTCTTTTTGTAATTTATTTCCTTATTTTTTTTGTTTGATTGTATTTTATTTCCTTGTTAGTAGTTTATTTCCTTTTTTATTTAATTGTGGTTTAATTCTTTGATTGTGGATTATTTCCTTCTTGGTGATTTATTTTTATTTTATTATTTGTTTGATTGTGGTTTATTTCCTTGTTGGTTTGTTTCCTTATTGTGTTTATTTGACTATATTTATATTATATTGACTCTTTATTAACTTAATTATGACATATTAAATTTTATTTTTATTATATATAAAATTTTTCTTAATTATAATTAGTAATTTATTATTTTGTTGGTCTATTATTTATTAATTAATTAATTTAAAAACAGTCCTACCCCAGTTGAACCACTGAACACCCTCCTTCGCCGGTTCAATGTCCGGTACAGTTTTAATAATATTGAACATAACTCAATCTTAACTGTCAATTTCTACTACATCTTAGCTGTTGGTTTCTATTGCATATTAAATTACAGTTCACTTGCCAACAAGATTTCGTTTCTGCGATTAGGTCCCCTTCCTTTGGTAAAACATATCAAAATGGGAGTTTCTTACAATTTTGACGGAGTTTCTTACAATTTTATCCCAAGGATTATAGAGTTATTAAAAAAATTGCAGAAAGATTGTTAGATTCTGTTGAAACAGAATCTTCCTTTTCCTTTTCTTATAGAATTTCTCTCAACTAAGTCCTTAATTAATTACATATTAGACTCAAATGTTTATAATCTTTATCAGATTGGTCCATGGGGCACAAAACGCAGCTCTGTATCTATGTTCTTTGATTTATCTTCCATTTAAGGTCAAGAAACTTTTATATTTTTTAGAATAGTCCTTGGGGCACATTATGTGAGATTAATTTTCTACAACATTTGATCGTAATTAATTTAATTATTGTATTAAATATACTAATTTAAATTTAATAATAAACATATTTGACTATTGATGTTTAAAACATCATACTTACTAATAAAGTTAAGTTAATATTATGCTAAAATTATCATTATATTTATTGTAATAATGTATTTTTAGAAAAAAATTATTATAGTTTGATGTTCATATATTATTTTTTTGGGAAAAAAGATGTTCACATTTTGCTATCATAACTCATTGAATAGCTTGCATGAAAAAAAAATTAGGGTAAATTATACTTTAATACCCTGTGATTTGGTCATATTTTACTTTGGTACTCTGTGGTTTAAAAAATGACACTTTGGTACCCTGTGATATTCTTTATTAACACTTTGGTACCCTTTGGAGCTATTTTATAATTTTAACCATAACAATTTTTACAAAAATTACATATTGACCTCAAAATTTTTTTAAAATTTTTATTTTAGTCCCTAAATAATATGTCATCGACAGAAAGCACCTTGCAATGCTAAACGAGTGCGGTGATGATGTTGATGCAGGACATCCAAGGGAGGGAGGAGCTACTGGCGGCGGGCTTGGCTTTGCCATCAACAAATGTCACTAGGTAGAGTATGAAATACATATAGTCAATATTGATTCAAAATTGTTACCAAAAACAATATTGATTCAAAGTGGTGTTGTTAAAGTGAGCCAACTCAGTTCATTCATGTTGGCTAACCACGAGTTTTGTCTCAGCTGAGCTAGCTCACACAAGTCATAATCTTTAGTGAGCAAGAATTTTGCCAACTCGACTCATCAAACTGGTGAGTTAGGTTAGCTCATTTAACCCACTAGATTAGTTCTTTTTTTTTTTTTTTCATTTTTTACTATTAAAATTTATAAGATAAATCAGATTATCTAATTGTCACATATTAAAAATCAATATTTTTTACATAACATATTTTTTGGCAAAACACCCTTTCGTGCCCCTAACGTTTGCGGTGATTTTCAGTTATGCCCCTAACGTTTCATTTGTGTCAGTTGTGCCCCCAATGTGAAACGTTAGTTTCAATTATGCCCCCAATTTCAATCATCCACAAAAACAAACACCATTTTTGCACGATTTGAGCTCGATTTTGATCAGATTTCATATGGGTTTTAATTTTCGGACATCACAAACTTGATTCCTTGGATCAATTTCAAAGATTAAGTTTAAAATAGCCCCAAATCCGAAGAAAATCAGACCCAATGAACCCCAAAAAGGACCAAAACGAAATGCAGCAAAACGAAGCATTTTTCTCAAAATTTCTATGTGCAAAATGATCCTTAGGGGTCGAAAATGAGTACCCATATGAAATCTGATCAAAACCGAGCTCAAATCGTGTGAAAATGGTGTTTTTTTTGTGGATGATTGAAATTGGGGGCATAATTGAAACTAACGTTTCACATTGGGGGCACAACTGACACAAATGAAACGTTAGGGGCATAACTGAAAATCACCGCAAACGTTAAGGGCACGAAAGGGTGTTTTGCCTTTATAAAAATATAATATTTTTAAATTAAAAATAGATTTTTTTTAAATAAATAATATCTTTCAATTCAAAATTTTAAGTGTACATATCCAAATTCAAAATTTATTGTAAAAATAAGTAACATTGTGTGCTGTCAGATAAAATTAATTGACGTAGCAAATGATGCTATAAACAATAGTATGGAATACATTTAAACACTAATAATTCAAAATATGCACAAACTGAACAAAAAAACATATATAGAATAAATAAAATAGAAATTCCACATGCTATTGCTATAATACCATCTGAATCTCTAATTATAAATTCAGAGAAATAGATAAATAATAATATATAAGGCAAAAGTACATTTACTATTTTTAAATTATAGAACAAGAGCCCGTTTGGATAAGTTTGTGAAAAAAGAACTTTATTTATCAAACTTTTTTTAAAAGGTCTTTTGAGTGAAGCACTAGTATTTTTAATTATCAAGGTTGTTTGGATATAAAATGACAAAAGTACTTTTAATTAATCAAATGAACTAAAAGAATAGCTTTTGCAAGTACTTTAAGTTGAAGCCACAAAATTGAACTTCTTAAAAAATATATATTTTAACTTTTTTTTTTGTAACTTCTCATTTTTCTTAAAAATTTACCCAAACAAGATTTTATGTTTATAAAAGGTCTTTTTTTAATTAAAAAAATGCTTTTTAGATAAAGAAAAAAAAACCTATTCAAACAAGCTCTAAATGTCAGTTGTATCTTAAAAACTTTTTGTTATCAATTGTATCCCTAAAGTTTTGCATTTGTCTCAATTGTACTCTAAAGCTTAACATTGTCTAAATCGTTAACAAAATATGTTGATGTCATGCTAACATCAATATTTTTTGCGATACAATTGGCACAGATGTAAAACTTCAGGGGTTCAATTGACACCAAAATAAAGAATAAAAAAAATTACTTGCCACATGACCATTTTTTGTTAACGATTTAGACGATATTCGGACTCTGTGTGCAATCGAGACAAATGTGAAACTTTAAGGATATAATTATCGGTAATACTTTTTCATAATAAGGCAAAACACCCTTTCATGCCCCTAACGTTTGTAGTGATTTTCAGTTATGCCCTTAACGTTTCATTTTGTTCAGACATGCCCTCAATGTGCAACCAACGTTTCAATTATGCCCTCAATTTTGACTCAATGCACATGTGGCAATTTTTTTTGCTTATGTGTCATTTTTTTTGTTTGACTTGATTACGTGGCATCATGACTGGGAATTCTTTCTTTTTTTTTCCATCTAGGCATGATGACTGGATTTACATTTTTGAACATAAAAATTAAGTAAACTAGCAAATCAGTCCCTGGATTTACATTTTTCATCATCTTCATTCATTTTAGTCCCAAATTCTCAAAATAAAATTGTAAAGTGTCCCAAAACACTTCCAAACATTTCAATTTAGTCCTTAAAAGTATTAAAAACCATAAAACCTAAACTCTAAAATTCTAAACCCTAAAACCCTAACCCCTAAACCCCTAAAAAAACCACTCTCTTGCAATTTGGTCCCTAGGTCCTCAAATTTATTAAATCAGAATTAAAAGAAAAAATTGTTCCCTACATCCTAATTTCATTATCATCTTCATCTTCTTCATCATTATCATCATCTTCTTCACCTTCATCATCTTTGTAATTTGAACAAATGGGTTTTTTCTTTTCTTTTCTGTATCGCGCAGGAATATATTAATTTACGTTCCAGGCACAGATCTTGTCATTTTGGTCCGTTGAGTTGTGTGGAAAACCAAAATCGTTATCCCTTCGCGTTCTTGAAGTTGAATTTGGGGGTTTTCGCCTCAAGAAAATCGGAGAAACGGTCCGTGTTCGAAATCTCTGTTTTCGGTTTCTCAGTTCATCGTGGGAATCGGAATCCCCTTTTAAGACTGAAACGTGGTTCGTTTCTTGATATGCGTTTTTTTTCTTCTTTTTCATGGCAGATATGGAGACGGACGAGAGGAACCAGAGAGGGTATAATAGAGCCACGGAGACGGAATTCTTCTTGCAGTGGGGCAACAGAAAGAGACTGAGATGCGTGAGGGTGAAAGACCCTCGGGTTTCGACTCGAGTGAACGGCGGAGTCCGGAGGAAGATTGCGTACACCGTAGATCGTTCAGGGGTCACTGGTTCGATCAAAGAGAACACGCATCTTCAACCCAAGCGCATCGCAAGGTGAGAATCATTCATAATAACGAATTGGATCTTCATTTGTATCAGTGAAGAGACATTGGGAGAGAAATAATTGTTGATTGGTGCAGGAATTGCGATGGGGCTGGTGGTGTTCGGTCCGGCGGCGGCGGCGGAGAGAGCAGGAAATCGGCGTCGCCGGAGAAGGAGGACAGGTACT
>QANZ01018390.1:55800-75796 GCA_003254925.1 Chamaecrista fasciculata
TTTTTTATAATATATATTTGTCGGATCATCTAATCATAATTTTTAATTATATAACTTTTTAATGATTAATCATATAAAAAGTAATGTTTAATAATCTTTCTCTGTCATGATTAATCATGTATAAAATTTGTATCACCTATTAAATATTAATTGAAAAACCTTATAATAAATATATAAAAAATTTTACTTAAATTTTAACTTTGTGATATACTCTTCTCCTTCATCCTCCAAGATTCCTTGCCACCCACTACTTTCACTCCTTTCCCTTAATACAATATCTCATTATATCTATTTTTTACCTTTGTTTTAAATTTTCTTTTCAATATGTATATAGGTATTTATTTATGGGGCATTCATATTTTAATGCCATCACATGCTAATTTTATATCATAATCAAGTTTGTAGCAAAAATGTACGTACGTATCGCATTAGTCACTGGTTAGTGTTACAGCAGCAATTACTCGATACAGCTTGTTTATATATTTTAACGTTTTAAGTATACAATCATAACTATTGCAACAACTAGTAGTACCGATCCATTCAATTGGGTGGACTGCAAATTGAAGATTACTATTAATTAGTTTCTATTTCACAAATATTTATTTTTATTTAAGTCCTTAATCATCAAAACAGCAAAGATAGGAGAATTGGTCATTTCATAATTAAGCTTCTCCATCATTCAATTCACCAAAACATTTTTTTTTCGAGGTGAAGGGGAACTTTTGCCTGTTTGTCAATTGTCACCATATCACAATAATAGTATAGAACTCAATCGAAAATGAAATCTTAACCTTCGTCGCCATGCTTATCTTGGAAAAAAATCTCCTTACTTTTGTTCGTCAAAGTAGTTCGCAGCTACTTCAAATTTGATTACTCAATGTTATAAAAATTGAAAAACTATTAAATTGGTCTTGTTATCTTTTTCCGACTAAAGTCTGACATTGGTGGGTTTGTTTATAAAGCTCAGCCATTGATTATGAACTTTATTCACTGTCAAGGATTCGAGCAAAATAACCATTACGTGGTGGATCCCTGTTATTTTTTACATGTTCCAAAGTATTCCTTTCTATCTTCATGTTTTAAAAATGTTAGTATGCAATAATTCAAAAAAAATATGATAAATGTCTCAATTTAATTTTTAAAAGATAAAATTATAAATTTAGTCAACAAAATATATAATTGCAATTAATTTAGTCTTTTATAGAAATTAATTAAAATTTAACATCAATTATGATTCTTAAACTCAAATTGTTCATTATAATTTTTTAAAAAAATAAAAATTGTCATAAAATTTAAATTTGTATCTTCAAAAAAATAATCAAATTAATTCTAATGTTAATTTTCCATGAATAAGTCATGCAATCTCATTTAAAGGATCAAATTAAAAAGTTTATCATTTTTCAGGAACAAATTATTCTAATTTCCAAGTTGAATTTCTGACTTGTAAGTTGTAAGTTTTGGTGCAAAACAATTATCCATAATATAATTATGCTAGCACATTAATTTGCATATTAACTTTGTTATGTGATAATTGTACATACATTCCGGAATTATTGGTATGATGCATGTGATGAGATGCAATGATTGATACTAATTAAGTTAGCAATAAGTGTTAGTGAAGGAAGAGGATGGAATTAGATTCCTAAGAAGGGAGCAATTTCCCTAATTGGGAGGCAGTATTTGATGAAGTTGATGGTGTTTCGTAAATTAAAATCCTCAAAAGATAAAAATAGAATTGATGCAGAGTGGGAGCAAACTAATGCAGAAGCATTCCTGATTATGTTGCTATCCGCCAAAAATATCATTTTCAACGCATTTTGATGCTCTACCATAAATGGTTGCCATTATCCATAGTCAAGTAGTATGATTTTGACATCTTAGCTTCACTCTCCATTCTATGTGGAACACCCAAGATTTTTAGAATCTCCTACCTAGCTAATGACTCAATTTATACGTACATGTCCATTTTTCATCATTAAGTAATAGGATTATATTTATTTAATTCGTCATTCTGGATTTAGGCATGTCACAAGATATCAATGAGTTGCGGATTTACAGGTTTTTAATTAGCACTTACTATTATTTAATTTAAGTTATATTATTACTAATTATTTGTTTGAGCTCATGGGAATTATCCTTTTACAAAGTTGTAGTTTTTGTAGGGAGCCATCAATAATTAATGTATATTAATAAAAAGCTTCACATAATTGTCACTAATTAAATCATTAGACAAGATACTTTTTTTTTCTTTAGTCTTGATTTTGTAGCCCATTTTCCATGTACCAAATATGTGCCATAAATAATGGGAAGGTGAGCATTCATAGAAAGATATATATAAATATTAGGGGCTTTGCGTGCCCGTTAATAAATAAAGGATTAAATTGTTAACTTAGTAAAGAAAGAGAGATCAAATAGTAAATTTTCTCTTATCATTTTCAAAGCCTCTAGTCTTATATTATATGGCTCCACCCCTTTCTGGTCGTCCATGTTTAAAACTATAGTCTATGAAATTAAAAATAAGAGAAAATTTACTATTTGGTCTCTCTTTCTTTACTAAGTTAACAATTTAATCTCTTATTTATTTTACATACATATTTGCGTGCCAATTAGGACACGCAAAGCCCCTAGTATATATATATGATACAGATGTTAATACAGGTATTTGTTTGATATTATACTACTGTCGAAGTGTATATGTATTTTCTCTTTGGCCTGTTATTTGTGTGTTTTTTTTAATGTCATTTTAAGTATATTATCTATAACAATTTTATAGAATTGCGAGTGGGGTAAAATTTGAACTCAAATACATCAGATTTATTGGGCATTGAAAAAAAATTATCGAACTTTCTTTTTCTCTGAATTCGTCGAAATTAAATACGATTATTAATTTGGCACGATAAATTGTTTTAGGTAAACATTATACAAATGGATGAAAATATTGAAGTACTGCATCATTTTATTATTATTTGTATCTGGATATCCAATTTAATATTTGTACATATTTCATACGGACTTTGCGTGCCGGTCATTAGGAATCAAAATGAAATTGATAGTAAATATTATGGACCCAAGTGAGGTTTTCGCCTATAAAAAATAAACTTTTGTATTTCCCACATTATAGGGAAAGATATGGAGAGAGAGACACAACTCACGTTCTCAACCCACTTTCAAATTTTTTATTTAATTTATAACTATAATATGAACAATTATGTATTTTTTGATTGGTTAATTAAAGTTTAACCTAAAGTTAAAAAAGAAAGACGACCAGAAAAGGGTGAAGTCATATAATATAAGATATGAAAAATTAGTAATCGTATTTGTATCTAATTTAATATTCAATATTTAAGGGTATTGAAAATTCTAAAATACCTAAAAGATGATGAATAAAAAATAAATATCACACTTCAATGATTAAATATATATTTAATATTCAATATTCAATACTTATTAATTAAAATAAATTAAATAAAAATAATAACAAAATATAAAATAAAATTAAAATATTTATATTATAAAATATCAAATATCATATATTTTAATTATTCATCCATTTCAGACAGATATTAGATAGTTATAACAATATTTATATTCATCTAATATTTAATAATTTTTTATATTTTATTACTGGTACTTTATTTAATATTTAATATCATGTAAACTAAAAATTCAATCTTTTTTACTAATAAATTTAGAAGAAAGTATCCACCCAAAACTTCAGTCTCATTGAGTCATTTCAACTTCTAAGGTCCCACTTTGTGAGCATTTGATATTGAATATTGATCATCGATCATCCTATGTTATGTATTTCTTTAATCCGTTCCTTGATTTCGTGATATCTCTAGACCTCACCAGAAGCTTCGTGAAGCCTCCCATATGCTGTTCCACACTCCATGCCCATCATTTCCTTGTGGTGTCGTTTCCTTCAATAAATCCACCTATCTAATTTCTAATACCTTGATGTCGTTTTATTTCCAAGTTTTATTATTGGCTTAAGTGCACTTTTAGTCCCATAACTATGACAAAGGTTTCATTTTGGTCCTATAACTTTTTTTTTTGCAATTTTGGTCCCATAACAATGACAAAGGTTTCATTTTGGTCCCATAACTTTTTTTGTTGCAATTTTGGTCCCATAACTTCTCAAAAGGTTCCACCGTTAGCCCCTTCGTGAATTCCATCCATATTTAGCCGTTAAGTATGACGTGACATAGTGACTAGGATCATGATGTGGCAAAATAAGATGAAATGGACTGAAATAGGATCTACATGCAACATATTAAAACTTATCTATACCCAACCACAATATATATAAAGAGTGTTACTTCCTCTTCCTCGTCAACCCAACGGGACTTCCTCTTCCTCGTTCCGCTTCCCGATTTGCCGTCGCCGCCGCTTTGGTCGTTCGACTTTGGCTGAAGATCTCATCGACTTCGTCGGTGCCTTCTGCTTGAAGTCTCTGCTTCCCCACCAGATTAGTCCCTGTCAGTACCACTCTTTGTATATATGGTGGTTGGGTATAGATAAGTTTTAATATGTTGCATATAGTTCCTATTTCAGTCCACTTCATCTTATTTTGCCACATCATGATCCTAGTTACTATGCCACGTCATACTTAACGGCTAAATATGGATGAAATTCACCAAGGGACTAACGGTGGAACCTTTTGAGAAGTTATGGGACCAAAATTGCAACAAAAAATGTTATGGGACTAAAATGAAACCTTTGTCATAGTTATGAGACCAAAATTGCAACGAAAAAAGTTATGGGACCAAAATGAAACCTTTGTCATAGTTACGGGACCAAAATGAAACCTTTGTCATAAATATGAGACCAAAAGTGCACTTAAACCTTTACTATTTATCAATAAATGCAATTCTTGACTCAAACACCTTTATATTTTAAGTTCAACACAGCATTATTTTTGGTTAAATATTTTTTTTTCTATTTGAAAAACATCGTTATCATATATCTTCTCCTAATCGTATGAAAAGAAAATTTAGAAAGGTATATATTAATTGTTGATGGAGAATTGGAGATTATCATTATTTGTCATGAATCGTTCATTTTCTTCGGTTCTTAATAGGTGTAAATGTAAAACGCACGCGTGCATGGCTATTGAAGGAAGATTCACAGTGTTTATGTTATAAAATAGTGTCGAGTAGTCCCAAATATTTTTAAAAAGGGAAAAAACGATGAACGCACAATCTAGGGGTGTTTGTCCGGTTCTAAGCAAGCCAAATGTATACTGAATATTGGCCAAAATTTATAGCACTCTTTTTACCTAGCGAACCATGTTTTGTGAATGAATTACATATGATACCATGAGAATATCAAATACTCTCACTCACTTTATTGTTTACTCTATAATGACAGGGCAATATGCCAAATTATTGCAAGAGTACTGATAGAACTTGGAATTATAAATTTATAATCATCTAGATCTCGCAGTGTTAAAGATGAAAAATAACTGGCTTGTTGTTATAGTAAATAGACATAATAGTGAATCAATAATCCCCCCAAACGACGGAATTGCATAATTAATACAATCTGAATTCTCGTCATATTATGCGTTATTTCCAAAGTCTTTAAACTGACAAAAATGTTAATTAACACATATACTTACGCGCAATAAACTTCTATAACTCTGTGCCAAAATAAAACAACAATTTGCCCATCGGTTTTATTCACAATCACAAGTTCCGATTTCCCCCACCATCCGATTAAAAATCAGTAGATTAAAACTATGTTCCGTTTTAATTCATTAGTTAATAAATTTTATTATTACCGATATTCCACTTTCTTTTTACTATTTAATTTAATTTGTAAAAGCTTATTGCCCATCTTTTATGCGGCGTATCATACGCTCCACCGCCTTCCGTTGCAGAAACAAAAAGTCCAAACGGACACAGCTAGGTCATTGTCTTTCGTCACGTTCCAATCACTACATGCCACGTGGACACAGAGTTCGGCCGCGTGGCTAAACATGGCGTAGTCTGTCATGTACGAGTATCGTAGCGAAAGAAACCCCGTTAGTTTAACCGCAGTGAAAAATGTAGTTCATTGATTTTCTAAGTTAACCATGGTTACGTATAACCTAACCACGGTTAAACACCACTTCTTGGGCAGTTTAAAAACGGGTTAACCATGCTGCTTTTTCTGTAAACATCGATTGAAAAACAATCCTCCACTATGATGCTTGGAGAGCCACATCGCACAAATCCGACGGTCCATATTCCGTCGTGGCCGGTCCTCGATGATCCGATGCCGGAGATTTACTCCCCTTACCAGTTTAGCGGCGTCTCCGTCAACTCCGACGGCGGCGAATACTCGCCGTACTATTTGCAGGAAGCACTGACGGCATTCCAACGTTATCTGCCTTCAAACGACGTCGATGTCGAGTCCGATTCTGAGATTCTGGGTCCAGAGTTGGATTCTCCGGTGGATGCGTATTCCTGTGACCATTTCCGCATGTTCGAGTTCAAGGTGAGAAGATGCGCGCGTGGCAGGTCACATGACTGGACTGAGTGTCCTTATGCTCATCCCGGCGAGAAAGCTCGCCGGAGAGACCCGAGGAAGTATCACTATTCTGGTACTGCATGCCCCGATTTCCGTAAGGGAAATTGTAAGAAGGGAGATGCATGTGAGTTCGCTCATGGTGTTTTTGAGTGTTGGCTTCACCCGGCTCGTTATCGGACCCAGCCATGCAAGGACGGCACCAGTTGTCGCCGGAGGGTCTGTTTCTTTGCTCACACGCCGGAGCAACTTAGGGTTCTGCCTCAGCAGAGTCCTAGAAGCGCAAACTCGGCAGATTCTTATGATGGTTCTCCTCTTAGACAGGCGATTGAGTCGTCTTGTGTGAAATCGCTGCCATTCATGTCGTCTCCGCCGTCTATTTCTCCTCCGGCGACTCCTCCGGTGGAATCTCCTCCCATGTCGCCGATGACCCAGTCTCTGAGCCACTCTCTGGGCTCGAGCTCCATCAATGAGATGGTGGCTTCTCTGCGTAATTTGCAGCTTGGAAAGGTGAAGTCAATGCCTCCCTCAAGGAATGTTGCGATGGGGTCTCCCTGTTTCGGATCTCCAAGAGGATCCATGCTCCGACCCGGATTCAGTAGCCTCCCATCTACTCCAACAGAGGCTCCGATTCGTTCTGTTGCTAGCTATTTCGATCTTTGGGAACAGAGAGTCGAGGAGGAGCCTGCGATGGAGAGGGTGGAGTCTGGAAGAGGCATACGCGCGAAGATGTTTGAGAAATTGAGCAAAGAGAATTCTCTGGGTCACTCGGATCCGACTCCGTCGGGTGGAGCTCCGGATGTTGGTTGGGTTTCGGAGCTGGTGAAGTGAAGAACGGTTACTGCTGATTTTGTTCCTGGTTATCTGGGATGCCATTTTGGGTTCTTATAATCAACGACTCTGATTCTTCATCTCGGTGTGTATAGAATGTGAGGAAGAAGAGAGAGTAATAGGAAAGATTTATTTGGGAAGCAAAGCAACAAGTCCGAGATTTTGTGTATATAGTTATTCCGAAGGTATGGTGAAGAATATAATCTTTTTTTGTTTTATGGTGGAAGTTTCTTGGCAAATCAAGACGACCATGCATTGATTTGGGAGATAAACTATCTATAAGCTCTTGTATAGGAAGTAGATGATGGATTATGATCATGTATTAACTATTGTGTCGTTTATCTTTCTTTCTACTTGCTAATCTCATCTCATTAATGTATAAATTTGTGATATCTATTAGGATTCAAGTTTATCTTGTCTCAACTTTTATGTAATGTAAGTATTTTCAAAGTTTCCGTGGGCCTCTGATCTATCTAGACGTGAGGGGAATCCTTGCTCTGTTCCCCCTCCTCTACCTTCCGTTTAAAGTTGGGTGAAGTTTCTCAGTTTGGGGAATAGATGACGTGTCATTCATGACTACCCATCGAAAAATGTTACATTAAGGGAAATAAATCCGAAACACAGGGAAAAAGTAAATTAAAAATTAAGACAGATAAACGATGGTAATGGATTCAATGTGTGGTAATTATCGTTCTTGTTTCACTCTGATGGGAGTAATTGGTGATAAAATTCAGCTGTCGTGAAGACAAAATGTGAGAATAGAAGAGATGGTTTGTGGGGTATGTTGTATCCTCATGCCATTCTTCCCTTGGGTATGTCGAATTAGTCATTAGCACTAGTTTGGCGTGTTGATTTTAGCTTTGTCAGACTTTGTATAAAACAGTGGATCCCTATCCCATATGGATTATGATATTGTGGATGAAAGTAAAGATTGTTTAGCCTACCTGTTAGGAGTTTTGTTGAGTGAAAGACACTTTATAAGATCTTAACATTTTCAGTTTCAATAGTTAATTTATGAGGTTTGGTACTTGTTACACCATCTTGTATTCTACAATTTCAACGGTTAATTTCTATAATATGACTTGTATTTCTTATTTCATCATCCTCCATGGCATTTTCTGCACTCCGCTTTAAAAATGAGGTTCTTGTCTTGCGATGGATGTTTTGAAATACTGAGGCAGGGACTCTAAATGTCTTCCGCTTCCTCGGACTAGTGGAAAAAATTGTGAGATTTCTAGAAATCCTAGGGTTGAGCAAGTCACAGGTGTGTTATGGGTTCAATGTTTAACTGTGGGAATTAAATT
This sequence comes from Chamaecrista fasciculata, assembly GCA_003254925.1. Taxonomy (NCBI): domain Eukaryota; kingdom Viridiplantae; phylum Streptophyta; class Magnoliopsida; order Fabales; family Fabaceae; genus Chamaecrista; species Chamaecrista fasciculata. Next base: position 64,446 of record QANZ01018390.1, read on the forward strand.
ATTGGTGAGTCACAGGGTCATTATCAGGATCATAGTGATGTGAGTGTGACTTGGAAATGGACTGGTTAGTTTGTATATATTGGTAGGTGGCTTATTTAAGGTGACACATCTGAGGGGGCAGAGCCAATTTAATTAATTTAAATTACCCTTCCCTCTTTCCTAATGTAAAGGTCAACAAGACAAATGACACGATAGCAATGGCTCGTAAATTTTGTTCAGGTTCAGGAATTAACTACGAGCTGGTCCATATCTATGGTTCGCTTGTGTTATTAGTTTCTGACTTTCTGTTGTCTTAGGGAGAACGAAATCAGGCCATATTTTATTCTTCATTTCTTTCCCTGTGATGATCATGTATTTGCAAAATATAGTCACCAGAAAAATAAATTATAAATTAAAAAGTTGTATATATAATTATATATAAATTAAGAAGTTCTATATATATAGTGTTATTTTTCTTTTAAATTTAAAGTCTACTCGTCAGCTTCTGGCAACATCCTTCCATAAAGTCAAAATAATTTGCGTCAGATGTAGACTACACTGGAAGCAGACTTGGCAATTGGCATTGCAATGAAGTGATGAATTCATAGCTCTTTTAGGTCCTGGTTAATTTTCTTTATTTTTCGTTACTAGTCATTTTCTTTGCTTATCTCCATGGGGCAATTGTTAATGTTACGAGCTAGAGTTTCTGAGTTACACGTGTGAAGTTTGAAACAAATTCTATACTCAAAGCTTAATAGCACTTTTGGTCCCTTAAATTCCACAAGGGTCTCAATTTGGTCTTCTAACTTTTTTTGTTGCAATTTTGGTACCCTAACTTTTGAAAACGTCTCACCATGGTCCCTTAACTTTTTTTTTTGCAATTTTGGTCCCCTAACTTTTGAAAACGTCTCACCATTGGTCCCAAGTTAAGGGACCAAAATTGAGACTTTTGCGAAAGTTAGGAGACCAATGATGAGACATTTTCAAAATTTAAGGGGTCAAAATTGCAACAAAAAAAGTTAAGGGACCAAATTGAGACTTTTGCGAAAGTTAGGGAACCAAAATTGCAACAAAAAAAGTTAGAGAACCAAATTGAAACTTTTGCAAATGTTAGGGAACCAAAAGTGCACTTAAGCCATACTCAAATTAATCCCTGAAATTTGGAGATATTTACAATCGAATGGGAAGTAGTGTTTGAAAAATAGAGAGAGAATCGAAAGTTGAAGAGAACTCAACCCTTGTCCAAAGGATTCAAAATTGCAATGACCGACTGTGTTATAAGTAACTCGTATAAAGAATGCCAAAAACAAAAAAAAGAATGTACATGTATAGATATATAATATTAAGATTTTTTGTATGTCACATTTCAATTTGATTTTATTGTTTGATGCCGTCTATTTCTTTTCCTTATCTATAAGTTGGCAGGTTAATTTGGCCTTACCCCGTCTGTTATTTGGCACAAATTTGATAGTATCCTCTCTCTCCCTCTAAATGCTAGTTGGATAGATAAAATTGGAATGTAGGACCAATTTGGAATGTAATGATGGAAATCGGATTAAGAGTACCGAAAATGCAAACTGATAAACAAATTTCGCAATAACAAGCTCAAATCGTGGCTAATCAGAGATCCGAATGAAATCGAAAAACATGAACACCGAAATACAAACTTCTCAAATCTCCAGCAAATGATAGTTTCTTGCAGAATTTCTTTAATTAAAAGAAGATTAGGGACCGAGAAACACAAAACACGAAATCAATTTCAGAAAAACAACACAAATTTAACCAATCGACGACCTAAGTTGCGATGAACAGATGAGAGATTCCAAGTCCAGATTCAATACAAAATTGCGATGAAATAGCGATGAACAGATTCAAGATTTCAAGTCCAGATTCAACACAAAATTGTGATCAGATTGCAAATAAAGTTCATGTCCAAATTCAAGATTTGAGACCAAAAATCATGCGAAAAACAAATCTAAGTGACAGGCTTCTTAATTTCCAAAGAAGAAACCATAAAGATGGAATAAAAAAATTAAGAACAAATCAAGAAACTAAAATATAGAATTATGAAGAATAAGATAATATTTCAAGATCAACAAAATTTAACCAAACTCTGATACCAATTGATGAAAAAAATTAAATCCATAAAGTGTGGGAGATGAAATCATTAATCTGAAATAGCCGAAAGAAAATTGACATGATAAAGATGTTACAAATCATTCCCAGAAGTTTACAAAAAAAAAAGAGTTGAGAGATTCTCTCTATCTCATAGAGAGAACATGAGAGACTTGAGTAATGAGTGGAATTATGATAAATTTGTCTTATATAGAGAAGCCTCTATATATATATATATAGATATATGCCAAAACATGTGCATAAATAATTAATAAGTCTCTACCCAAAATACCTTCAATATTATATAATAATATACTAAATATATATATTTTAGGCTTATTAATTATTTACCAACATATATATAAAAAAATAGTCTGTCTCCAAAATAACTCTACAATTAGTAATTTAATGGGATAATTACTAATACTTCTGAGTTGTGACTTGCGTGTCTTTTACCGATAGTATGAGGACTGTAGATAATCAAACCCATCACTGATTATCACAGTTAAAGACACGAAAATTCATTCTTAATCAGAGTTACGTTAAATTAATTACTTAATCAGTGAAAACAAATATTAATCTTATAATAAATTAGAGCTAATCCACACAAAATTTTGGACATGTAACTCAAATATTTGGTACCGATTTGATTTTTTTTTTAAAATTAAGGCCATATTACAATTACCCCAATCGATGACCAATTTAATTTAAGTTTTATTATGGCGATTGCAAATAATATTACATTTTAAGTTGGGCTGATTTTTTTTAACGACTGACTGATACACGGTCCAAATTTGTAGCATCAAAATATGTCACACGTGTTTTCTTTATGTCGTATAGTGAGAGACTGAGAATCACATTCACTTGGATTTATCCTGTTGAAAGGGAATTTTAATTATTATTTGCAATCATAATTGTTTAGATTTTAATTTGTTCAAGTTAAATCTCATTTAAAACATTTTTTTAAATGCATGGTTTCTTTTTTAATCTGTTTTTTTAAATCTTATCCGGAACTCCTGTTTTTTTTTTTATATATAAAAAACGGTGAACGAAAGTACAAATAAGGTATCTACAGGTCAGAACTCCGGGAATCCCCAGCTCTAACGCCTAAAGAGGGGGTTCCCTGGTTGAGACTCGAAGACACCACAGCTTCCAAAGGATTAAAAACAAAGGCGTAAGTGCCAGGAGAGTTAACAGAAGAAACCTGGACTTGGTTAAAAACAACATCATAATAACTAACTGAAAATAAAATAGACCTGATTACCGTTGAGGGGTGAACCCTGGTGTCTTTCCAGACAACCTCATTTCTGTATTTCCAAATCAAATCAAGACCAACCAGGATAGTAATCCACGAGGACTCAAACCACTCTCTGTTTCTTTTCCACCGACGAATCCAACCATAAAGCCACCGCTGTAAGTGTCCTCCCTGCACGTCACTCATAACAGAAAATGGTAGTCCAAACCAGACCGCTCTGGAGAAGCTGCACCGCAAAAAAGTGTGTGAGACCAAGTCGTCCGTCTCACCACAGAAGGGGTAGACAATGTCACAGTGAAAGTGGTGTCGATTCAGATTAGTAAAGGTGGGAATACCATCATTATAGATCTTCCAAATGTTGAGAAGAACCCTTGACGACATCTTCGTCTTCCAGAAGTCTTTCCACGGAAAAGAAACAACAGAATTATTACCATTACTTGGATGGCCCACCTGGCTGAGCAGATCAAAGCCCGCAGCAGAAGTGTACCACCCAGTGGCAACAGGAGTCCACACCCACGTATACGGCGAATGACGAACCGACTCAGGAGTATTAAGAAGGGCCTGAGCATCCGCCTCAGAAAAGATCCTACTAAGAATCCCAGCATCCCAGGAATATGAATCATGGTCGATCAAATCATTAACAAAGATCCCCGAGGGGGAACCCCTGATGTGTCTTTCATAATGTGGTCAGAAATCATTAACGGTGTGGCGAAGATTTGTTCTATGGGCAAAAGTGCACTTTAGCCTATTATTTTTAAAATTTAATACATGACGCAAAAGTCTTCATATCCTCATCGAGGGGTAGAATTTCGTATTCACAAGCTATTGGTGAAATGGACAAACGGTCTTTTTTTTTTTTCATCTTCATTTTCATCATAATTTCATCATTTCAGGTTATTTTATAATTATATATTTTCAAAAAATAAAAGTATCTTTTAACTCAATTTTGATTGACGTGTTCTAAAGGTTAACAAATAGCAATCAAATTATTGTATTTTGGACTTGGACTTTTAAGTATTTCTGATAAGCATCTCCATAAAAACTGAAAAAAAAAAATTGATCATAAAACTATTGAAAGTTGTATAAGTAAGAGTAATTATAATTTATAAGGCTTGAAATTAAAAAGTAAAAAATTGTTTATTATTAGTATATCCTTTTTTCTCTCACTTGCATTGGCCTTTGGTATAAGATTAATATCTTAAAGTGTGCTTATTAGTTGATAATGTTAAGTAAAATCAACTTTAAAATAATACTTCGTTTATTTCTAATTAATTTGTAATAAAAGTTTAAACTGTTTTTTAAATATAAAAATCATTCAGTTCCCCCCTGCTCAAAATTTTCATTATTTTTATTGAAACTTGGTCAACCGTTGCAAAGTGCAAGATTTCATAATTAATATTTACCTACTTTTTTTTAATGAAAAGTAAACAGCTTCTCTTATACTGAAACCAAGCCAAATCTGATTTGGCTTCTTGCTATTAAATGTAACTGATATGCAATATTTTTATGGTACGCAATATATATACAAGTGAAAATATTTTACCTAATAAAATTGGAATTTTTTTAGCATTCTTATAATATGTTATTGTTACATGTATATACAAAATTGATATCACGTAAATTTTAAGATTTACTACAAAAATTGATAGGCAAAACATCCTTTTGTGCCACTAACGTTTGCGGTGATTTTTAGTTATGCCTTTAACGTTTTATTTGTGTCAGTTGTGCCCCCAATGTAAAACGTTAGTTTCAATTATGTCCCCAATTTCAATCATCCAAAAAAAAACACCATTTTCGCACGATTTGAGCTCGATTTTGATCAGATTTCATATGGGTTTTAATTTTCGGACATCACAAACTTGATTCCTTGGATCAATTTCAAAGATTAAGCTTAAAATAGCCCCAAAGAAAATCAGACCCGATGAACCCTAAAAATGACCAAAACAAATTGCAGCAAAACGAAGCATTTTTCTCAAAATTTTCATGTGCAAAATGATCATTAGGAGCCGAAAATGAGTACCCATGAACTCATTTATCAAAACAAACTGAAACGAACACGGATCGAAGCTTAAAAGTTTCGAAAAACGGTACACTAACGAGGGTGAGAGCATAATTGAAACTAACATTTCACATTAGGGGCACAACTGACACAAATGAAACATTAGGGGCATAATTGAAAATCACTGCAAACGTTAGGGGCACGAAAGGGTGTTTTATCAAATTGATATTATGGATTTGAGTTTAATTGATTATGAACTTCAATTATGTCAATAAACTTGTTAAATATAAAATAGTATTTTAATGATCTCATTAATTTTATTGTTGGAAACATTTTTGTAGGTCACTTTCATATTCATAATATTAATAAAGTATGATTGCATATTCAAAGAACAAATTCAGAAGAATTGAAAAAGAATATTTTTTATGTAATGTAATTATTGTGTTTTTGTTTGGTCCAAAATATAATTGTCCGATTATGAATAAATTTTATAACAGATCTAAGTACATATTAAAGCTATTATTTTATGCATAAGTTAAAATTGTAAAATATACATATCAGACAAGATCATTGAGGTTGTTGCAGTTTGGAGATAAGATGTGGATGGAATTGATTAATTAAATGAACTATATTACAAAAGCACACACACCACATGTAAGAAAAAACTATATTAGTCCAAGTTCATGAGAGACTTCCCCTAGACAGAAAATTAAACTATCAGACATTATCCCAAAAGACAGAATCGCCCCAATAAGCTAAAATCACTTTCTTGTGCTTTGGATGATGATGGGCCAGGGGAATTTCTTGTAAACAACACCATTCTTTTTCTATAGAAGAAAATGCAATGTTTCTAATATGGAAATTGGCAATTATTACTCCATTATTTTTTTCCCGTTTATCTTTAATATTTTTCTTTTTATTTGGGCCCATCGAGTTATCTCATGCCTCAAAATGAAGAAAGGCTTATATTAGGGTATTTGGAATTTGGAAGTGTGTTTTCTTTATTGCTGTTTATCGTGCTGGATATATAGTTATTAAGTTATATATTGGCTTGTTTATTTTATTTATTTTTTTAATGTAAAAGGATCAGTTACAAAAGAAAAGAGAGTACATACCGTGGCACCAATAAACCTACATTGAAGCATCTCCCAAGACTTCTCTCATATAGTCATTACCCATACAAAAGGACCAAGTTACCCTACGAAGGCCAATGAGACCTATTATATCATCTCTCACGAGCCTTTCCTCAGCAGAACCAACCCCATTACACAAAATATTAACAACTAATTTAGACGGAATACCTACACAAAGATCAGTGGTTAGCTCAAAAAAATCAATAAAAAGATATCTAATAAAGATCAACAAAGACAGGGATTTAGAAGCGTGAGCATTCAAGCATTTCCCACTCCATCTATATGCCATTCCTTGCTTGAACCAGACAGCTGCGAGCCAGGTCTTATATTTACTTCTGCGCCATCCCAGAAACAAACAATCAAGGAATCAATTGGCAAGCTGATCAGGCCTTCATTCAACCCCCCTATTTTGCATACCTCTCCTAGGAACCACATGAACATTAACATAAAGAGCCAAATTAAAGTCATTCACCGCAGCTTTGATTCTCTGCACCACCTCCATTGGATTGGGCTTTACCCCCTCCAAACAACCTCATTCCTTGCGTACCAAATAACATCCGAGGTGGTGAAAAGCCAAACCAATAAGATCATATCCTCCTCTCCTCCCATCAAACAAGAAACACATTGGCGTTTAAGCCACTCCACAATATCATTTTCAATAATGCAATCTGATATACACTCCTCGGGATAGCTCCTCGGAATCTATATCAAGAGCACAGAGGATACCTGGCGGGAAAGCAACCCAGCCAGGTCCCCTCCCACTCAAGCATTTAATGCCAAGATAGTCCCCTCCCACTCAAGCATTTAATGCCAAGATATTGGCATTAAATGCAAGGATCCTTGAAAGCACGTGACAGGACAAGAAGGACACGCAAAAGGACCAAAACGCCCCCTGCGCGCAGACCAAACAATGAAAAGCACTCTTGGCTATCACTGACAACCAGGAGAGAAGGTTGGAAATCCCACCGTACCCTGGCAGTGATAGCTGTCACGTCAAAAGCAGAAACCTACACCAACCCCCTTTTCCTCACACATCCCGAGTACACCCCTAACGTCTCAGAGAGAGACCTCGTACGAACATGAGACAAAAGGGAAGGAGGATAAAAGGAAAAGGGGAGACCTTTCTAAGGTAACGACTCTCTCTCTCTAAAAATATTCAAACTCTCCAGTATTCTCTCTCTAACTTCAGCATCGGAGAAGAATCGCAGGGAACCCCCTGTGCATTCTCGTTTGCAGGTTCCGACGACCCCTACTTGCCGGAAACTGCCCCTCAACTGTGAACTCAAGGTTAGATTTATCCTAATCCAACTTTGTAGTTTTCACTGGCGCCGTCTGTGGGGAATGATGAGGAAACTCCGGTTATCTCGCCCCCCCTCTACTTAGCTGTTGCTAAGGCACACACGCACTCGACGGGGAGCACCCTATAGGGAAGAGAGTTCCCCCACGAACTCCACCCTGCTCCCCCCTACATTCCCCGCGATTTTCTATTCCGCCTCTTCGCTGTTTTTTCAACGAGCAAGTTTCCGTTTCTTTTGCTCAACCCCCGAGAGACCCTGGTACGGCTCTCCGTGGAGGTCATACTTGTATTCTGTGCTAACCCCTTGTTGTTATCTCTTACTGTGAACTCAAGCAAGCTACGACGTTCTCTGCAATGGAACCCCATAACGAGAACCAGCTGCTCCCGAGCTCAGCAGACGCTCCCTCGGGCTCGAGCCATCCGAGAGATCAACAAGCAGGAGACACCATGCACGAGCATGACCCCAGGGTTTCCCCCCGGAATGCTTCACGACACGTACAGCAGAGCGAGAGAACTCCTACACCACTGACCTCTCTCGCCGGTTTCCACCAGCATACAGAGGAAGAAACTCACGCAACACCCTCTCCGTATATAGCCGAGATACGAGAGAATGTTCAGACAGAACTCAGGGAGGCAAGGGCTGCACACGTAGCTGACATGGCCTCCCTGCGCCGGAACATGGAAGAACAGTTTGACCAGTTCATGGAGAGGCGTTTCAGTCAGTTGGTCAGCTCCAGCTCCAAAGGGAAGCAGATACAAGAAACTCCCGAGCTCCCTCCACCAGTATACTACGCCACTCCCAACACACGCCCCCCCTCGGAAGCCGTGTTGTCGGGACGAGAGGAGGAACACGTTCCCGGAGAACGAAGTGAACCGACAGGGGTGAATCACCCCTTCGCCTCCCAGACACCGTCAGAATCCACAATGCAGCAGTGGAATGTACCCGCTGAATTATGGCAGCTCTTAGCCAAACATCTACCGTCTGCAGGCCCTTCAGCGACTACAAACCCCCTTCGGGCCCCCCAGCAGTAGTTCCGACGCCTCCGGCGCCCCCGGTGCCCTCTCCCGGGATATATGCGCCACACATACAGCAAGACGAGTTGCCCACCGGGTTCAAAATGCCGATGAAGCTGCCCCGGTATGATGGAACTAAGGACCCGGATGACCATCTCCGACAGTTCCACGCGTGTATGCAGATCGCTAACCTGTCGGAAGGCAAAAAGTGCAAATTATTCCCGACCACACTCGTCGGAGAGGGGCTCATTTGGTTCTCAAAACTCCCGAACGACAGTATACACAGCTTCAGGGATATGGAGAACCTATTCAAAAAGCGGTTTGCCACCAGTGTGGTGTACAAGCAGCCGGCATCCGTGTTGGCAGACGTTCATCAGGGAGAGCACGAGTCTCTCCGTGACTTCCTGCAGCGATTCAATCAGAAATGCCTCACAGTCAAGGACCTCGAGGACAGCGTGGCGGTACACGCCTTCCAAGCAGGCCTCCGCCCCGGACAAACGCATAAGGAGCTGGCTTTCATGAACCCTAGCTCGTTAGAAGAACTGTTATCGAAGGTCCAGGAGTTCATCATAAAGGAGGATGCCTTCACCTCCCAGAAGAGCAGATTTGCGAACATGAGCTCCGGCAGCAAACAGCAGCAGCAGCAATACCGTGGTGACCAACGGCGCCGGGACCCCCCCGGCAGGACAGGCAGAAGCACCCCGAGCAGGAGAGGGGTAACGATAGACAGCCAATCCCCTCCCGGACACGGTTTAACGTCTACACCGTCCTCACCGTCTCGCAGTCCCGGATACTAGCAGAGTCCCAGGGCCTCGGGATTTTCCCCGTCCTCACCCCGAGGAAGTCACGCCCCGGTGACAGACCAAAGGATCAGAGCCGATACTGTGAATACCACCGGGACCATGGCCATACAACTGACGAGTGCATCTCGTTAAAAGATGAGATTGAGGCCCTCATCCAGAACGGGAAACTGGGGAAGTACGTGAGACGGGATAACAAAAGAAAAGATGATGACAGAGAACACCGTGGCGGGGACCAAGGCAGGCAACAGAGGCCCCGTCGTGATGACAGGCCACCGGAAGGGGGATCAGGAGGGAATAACGCAGGTTCTCAGATGTTGGGAACCATCAACGTCATCGCCGGCGGAGTGGACCGCCGGAGGAGGGGCCCGCAGTCGCGGAAGAGGATGAGGAGATCCGTCATGAAGTTGGATTACCTCAAGAAGCCCCATGCACCTCAAGGAGAACCAATCACATTCACCGACGAGGAGTTGGCAGACGTGGACTCCGAAGAGTGTGACCCAATGGTAATCACAGCCGGGGTAGGAAGGTACAACGTGAAAAGAATCTTGGTTGACCAGGGGTCATCGGCTGATATTTTATTCTGGGATGCCTTCTCGAGTATGGGTCTCTCCCGAGAGCAACTCTCCCCTTTCAACGAGCACCTGATAGGCTTTTCCGGGGCCCAGGTCCCCGTGGAGGGGATGATCGAACTGAACCTCACGCTGGGAGAGGACCCGAAGTGTGTATGCATCCCAACCATCTTCGTGGTCGTCAAAACACCCTCCGCCTACAACGCCATTCTCGGTAGGCCTTCGCTGAACGCTGCCCGTGCCGTAGTGTCCACGGCACACTTATTGATGAAATTCCCCACCCCTCATGGCGTGGGCCAAGTACGGGCGAACCAAGAGGTAGCCAGGCAGTGCTACGCCACCAGCCTGGCCAAGCCCCAGACAAGCCGGGAAGCTCCTCAGAACCCTCCGCCATCCTCCTCAGAAAAGGGAAAGGAGAAGGAACACGCAGTAATGAACTACGAGATTGTCGATCTACGGGATGAGATCCCACAGAATCATCCGCAGCCTTCGGATGAAATGGAAGCAGTGGCTTTTCCGGGAGCGCCGGAAAAAACCGTCAACATCTGCGCCACTCTCCCTCCACCAGAGAAAGAAGTACTGATCCAATTCCTCTACCGAAACGAGGATATTTTTGCATGGTCCGCATCGGACATGCCGGGGATTGACCCAAGCATCATCTGCCACTCCCTTAACGTCGACGGAAGGCCTGGCGTCTTCCAGAAAAAAAGAAACTTGGGTCAACAGCGCCAGCAGGCAGCAAAAGAAGAGGTAGAGAAATTGCTGGCGGCAGGTTTCATCCGTGAGACCAAATACCCCACGTGGCTATCCAACGTGGTCCTCGTCCAGAAGGCCAATGGAAAATGGCGGATGTGTGTTGACTTCTCCGACCTGAACAAGGCATGCCCAAAGGACCCCTACCCGCTCCCCAGCATCGACCGACTCGTCGACGGAACCAGTGGCCACGCCACACTGAGCTTCCTCGACGCATTTTCCGGAGACAATCAGATCCGGATGGACCCGCGGGACGTGGAGAAGACTGCCTTCATCACTGACAAGGGAGTTTTCTGCTACAAGGTCATGCCTTTTGGCCTGAAGAACGCCGGCGCCACATACCAGCGGATGATGGACCTCTTCTTCCGAGACCACCTCGGAAAGAACATCGAAGTGTACGTCGACGACATGGTCGTCAAGACGAGAGCCGGCGG
>QANZ01018416.1:0-14107 GCA_003254925.1 Chamaecrista fasciculata
AACATTGACATTATTATGACTTTAAAAATTCACAATCTATGATTTTGTACATTAATATGGTATCATTCACACATAAAATAATTGCATTTCTAATTTTAAAACAAGGTAGAATTAATACTTTTTTTGGTCTTAAAACTAGCTAGATTATTACCGTTCAAAGAGCAAACACATTTCAACATTTATTATAGAGTAAACTAACAATTTGGTCACTGAAAGATCATCGAGTTGATAACTCGGTCCTTGAAAGATCGAAATGTATAGTTTAGTCCCTGAAAGATCAAAACGGTATACTAATTAGTCCTTTTATGGACTAAATAGTTACCGTTTTAATCTTTCAGGGACTAAAAACTATACTGTTTTGATCTTTCAGGGACTAAACTGTACATTTCAATCTTTTAGGGATCGAGTTGTCGGCTCGGTGATCTTTCAAGGACCAAATTGTTAGTTTACTCTTTATTATAAAATACTGGTCTATGAGAAATGAATCTTAACTTATCAAGACTAAGTTAAACCACACAAAGATAGAGTGAGTTGTTGATAAATTGTTACAAGAATATAATGGAAGAGAATCAAAGTAAAATTCAAGCTTTGTACTATTTGTAAAATGATCTTGATTCTTGAGTTTTTTCTGCTACATATGAACTTGGTTTGTGTGTATGCAAATTTCTTCATAATTTCACTATAACATATATGAGAATCTTTTTATAACTTTATTCTTCTTTTAAAAACCTATATACTTTTTGATAATGACTTCAATAAATTCAAACTAAAATGTACCTACAGTTCCCGGGTTTTAAGAGGCATAAAATACTTTTAAGTTTTTCTTTTTTTGATAAGAAACTAACAAATAATATTATATGAAAGCCAAACGGCACTTACAAATTTTCAAAGAATTTCGAAACTGATAGAACAGATGAAACATAAACCTAAACATTGTTGAACTTGGGGACAAATATGCGCAAAAATAGTCCTATACAGAAGAAATCTTGAGGACTAACAGATCCTATATGGAATAAATCCTGAGGATACAGATCATCACTAAATGTATTGTCAACAAGCTGCTTAATCTCATACCTACTGTTTATCAGAGAAGAAATCGTCATCCCAAATGTAGATATCATCGACTTCCACCAACAAGAAAAGCAGAAAAACATGATCTGAAAGTCACCACGAAGCAGGACTGAACCAAAACTTAACCGAAATAACACCCATAAAGGAAACACACCACAAAAGGGGAAAACACTACTAAAAGAGGACATAATCAGATATGAGAAAACACCACCAAAATGGGGGACTAAATCAGATCTGAATTTATTGAAACAAAAACCGAAACCGAAAACAAGAGAAGGAGAAGGAGGAGGGAGGAGTTGCAGAAATTCTGCAACTCCTCCCTGTGCGGCCATATCTGGAAGAAATATAGAGGAAGATGGTGGCTAGGGTTTTTGGAGAGAATGAATTTAACTTAAATTACTTATTTAATACTTTTAAGTTTTAAAAATTGATAAATAGATACTTTAAACTTTTAAATAAATGAGGCTGTTTAGGAGTGTTGGATGATCGAAGTTGAAAACTCAAGGGATGTGTCTATTAACTGATTTGAAAGTTAAAATGTATAGAAAATAAGTTAAAGGGGTCTATCTATCTTTTTAGGGATAGTCAAAATACCTTGATCTAATGGGATTTTGAAATTTTATAATATAGGTATAAGTCTGATTTTGAGTCCAACCTCGACTGGTCCGTGTTTGGGTATAGTGGTACTATACCTGTCCATAATGATAAATATTTATTTTTTAAATATAAAAATGCAATATTTTAGAACTTTATGTATCGATAAAATATTAAATTGTAAAGATAAAATATTAAATACTTCATACACATTGGATCATTCTAATAATACATTCCTAATTACGATGTTTTTTTTTATTTAGTAGTTCACTACAAAAAACAGGGGTTTCGGTGGCGAAAATTTTCGCCACCAAAACTCAATATTTCGCCACTGAAGAGCTTCGGTGGCGAAATTATTTTGCCACCCTGTTTGTCGGCGTAGGCCTCGCCGGCGAAGCCTTCGGTGGCAAAATAACGTTTCGCCACTGAATCTTATTTTTGGTGGCAAAATTTTTAGCCACTAAAAGTATAGAATTTCGCCACCAAAAATCTTACAATTAGCCATTCAAAACATTCATCGATGGCGAAATTATTTCGCCACTGAAGCTATTGGTGGCAAATTTACATTTCGCCACCGTAGCTATTGGTTGCAAATTATCCTCTTGTGGCAAATTTTATTTTTGCCATAGATAATACAATTTTGCCCTTTTTTANATGCAAACACAATGAAAATGCTAAGATGTTGACTGAACTATACACCTCTGAAATCTTAAATTTCATCAAAGGGTCTAGGTTACCTAATCACATTATTAGACCAAGGCTGGAACACCTGCCATGCTACTTAGGAACATTGACAAATCATTAGGTCTCTTTAACTAAACTAGATTGATTGTTTCCAAGCTTGATGAACATGTCATTGGAGATATTACTTTAGCTGGAAGATTTTGTAGGTTAGAAAATATTAATTGCACGAATGGCGATTACACCTTCCAATCATAAGATTTCTTTCAAATTTCAACATCGTCAATTTCCACTGACTTTGTCCTTTGCAATGACCATCAAAAAAGTCAAATCCAGTCATTACCAACAATTGGTCTTTATCTCCTACGTCTAGTGTTTACTCATAGTCAATTATCTGTTGCATTATCTAGAGTTTGCTCTTGACACGTGTATTAAGATTTTATTAGCACATTCATCCAATGACGAATCAATAGGAAAAACTAAAAATGTTGTATATAAGAAAGTTTTCCAAAATGTCAAATGATGTACATAAATCAATTTTTTTGTGATATGCTACTTTAACTATTATGAAACACTTAATAAAAAAAAATATGATTTCAACATTAGAAACCATTTTAATGTAATTACTATTATCAATATCTTTAGAATTTTTCATGTAATATTATTGCTATTTATCACATACTAAAAAGATAGCTGTATATGATATACTTTGTAATTTATTAATGTTGGTTCACAATTCCAATGACCATATCCAATCTATTGTTGGCGTTATATTTTAGAGATAGAGCTATTCTTGCTCCCAGGCTTGATGATGTCCACAAGGTAAATGAAATGTTGATTGGACAACTTCTAGATGAAGATAAGATATATTTGAGCTCTGATAGTATATGCAAACACGAGGATAATTTTGAAATGTTGGCTGAATTATACATCACTGAAATATTTAATTTCATCAAAGGGTACGGGTCACCTTATCATAGAATTACTTAAAGTTGAATCATATCTCATTCTACTTAGAAACATTGACAAATCATTGGGCCTCTATAATGGAATTAGATTGATTGTTCCCAAACTTGATAAACATGTCATTGAAGCTATCCCTTTAGCTGGAAGATCTGCAAGGTGAAAAATTCTAACTGAACGAATCTTGATTAATCCTTCCCATTATAAGATTCCTTTCAAATTTCTACGTTGTCAATTTTTTTTGACTTTGTCCTTTGCAATGACCATCAACAAAAGCCAAGGCCAATCATTATCAATAGTTGGTCTGTATCTACTACGACCAATGTTCACTCATGGTCAATTATATGTTACATTATCTAGAGTTCCATATCCCATTAGTTGGTAGGTTGGCGGGACAGAAAATTCTTATCACAAAGATGCTGATTACTCCGTCTAATTTGAAGATTTCGCTAAAATTTCAACAACGTCAAGTTTCGTTGACAATATCATTTGCAATGACAATAAACAAGAGTCAAGGTCAATCATTTCCAAACGTTGGATTATATCTTCCAAAATCAGTGTTCACTCATGGTCAACTATACGTTGCACTTTCCAGAGTTCATTCCACAGAAGGCATAAAAATACTAATTGCAAATTCATCGAAGCATGAAGAAAACGAAAAAACTGAGAATGTTGTGTACAAAGAGGTATTCCAAATGTTAGATAAGTTATTCTATTATACATCTAGATAATGGTCCTTATATATTGTTATCAATGAATTTGTCACTAATACTATATATTTAATGACAAAACTACCGGGTACCCTGCCATAGATATAATTGATGGCAAATGGTATCATCTTAACAACTTCATAGCGAGCACTATAACTTATTTATTTTTTATTCTTTTTCAATTATATATGCGCTCCACGTGAGAAAGGTATAGTATAATAAAAATTACTTGGAATATACAATAGGTATGATTTGATGACATGCACGACCAACAGCTTGGAACATATAAACGTTCAATTTAAAGTGTTCTTATTATTAAATTGACTAAAACAAATAGATCCCTATAACATATTTTTGTAACACAACCACCCGTGCATCACACGGGTCAAAACCTAGTAATAAAAACAAAAATACTATTTAGTTCCTAAATAATTACAAACATCAATTAATTAGTCATTAAGGCATTTCTCCATTATTTAAACTGATAACATGGTTGTTAAATGCAGATCTCACCATTAAATGTCACATGTCAATCTTTATTACTTTTCCTAATGTTTGCATCGCAAAAGTTAGCTAAAGTTCAAGAACACTTTGACAACCTGAGTTCATCTTTTATCTACTCATATTTCTCCAACTATATGAATTTCTAATGTGTGAAGAATAGCCATAATGAGCCTCGGTCTCACCATTCTTCTCCTAGTAGAAACAATGGTACTACATTTTAAGTTTAGGCTTGATTTTTCAACTATAATTAAGATGCTATATTGGCTTCATGTCATCATGTTAGTTAACCATACGTCTGAAGAAGGAAATAGTTGACAATTGTGAAAAATCAAGGATCGAGTCATTTATTTCTATTTCTTAGGGACTAAACTGTTGATTTACTAAAACTTGAAGGATCAAATAGTGAATTTTCTCTTCTCTTTTCATTTAGTTGCCTCTTTTTTTTTGTCCTTTTCTATATTAGGGGTTTTTTTCCAAACCAAATCTTCATGAGGTGGAATAGAAATGCAAAAATAAAAAACAACACAAATTAAAAGCAAATGACAAAGTGACCAAAACTGAAAACGCATAAAATTTAAAACCCACCAAAAAACGTACGGAAATCACCGAGAAACTCAAAAACTCATCCAATAACCCTAATCCTCACTGAAATCTCACTCAAATAATCGCTCTTTAATGCTTTAAGAAAGAATTTTTGAAATTCCTTACATTTCTTCTATCACCTCACTAAAAAATTTGGATTTTCGAAAATTCTTTCTTAAACCATCCATTGATGCTCTTTCACTTTCGTTTTGATAGTCAGGGACTAAAGTAAAATGAGCTTGAAGTTTTTAGGACTAAACTGTAATTTAAAATAGATGGAGGACTAACGGTGAGAGATTTTCAAAATATATGGGACCAAAATTGAGACAAAAAAAGATATAGGACTGATTTGGGATCTAAAGCAAAGATACAGAACCAAATTCGAGACAAAAAAGGTTATAAGACTGATTTTGGAACTGAAGCAAAGTTATAAGACCAAACTCGCATTTTGGCCTTATATTAATGATAGTAATGGTTTTTTTTGGGAAAAAAAGAATATTAATTTTTAAAAAAATCTTAGTAAATTAAATTCATTATTATTTATAACTTAAATTTCGTTTTGCTCAATAAATGAAATTAAATATATTTTAGCCAAAATTTATTATATTAAAAACTCGACCTCCTAAGCCATTCTCATCAAGTAGATAATCATTCAAATTCAACGAAAGCAACGTGAGATAGCAATTATATTAGCAATCAATGCAGGAACCTTCCTTCTTCTCCTTTGAAGTTTGAAGTTTGAAGTTTGAACAATAAATGCACATTTTAAAATATATCACCATCTTATCCAAATCTTAAGCATCTGAACTCTAGCAAAGCATTCATAGCATGCATGCATTGTACCACTTTCGCATTTAAGTGTAACCAAATTTTGAAATTTAAATTTGATGTCAGAGTTGATACTCCCTCCGATTCTCAATATCTACTATAAAGTAGGTGCATACAAATCAAGAAAATGATTAATTCACTTTAAACTTTGAAAAGTATAAGATAAAAAGACTACATTAACCTTATTTATTCTTTCCTATTTTCAAAGAATATTTATTACAATATTTATTTTAAGAAAAAATATGAAGAGATAAAATTGTAAAAAAATAATTAATGCTTTCTTGATTTTGTAAACCATCAGATATTTTGAAATATAAAAAATCTCAAAACTCATTGAGATATTGTGAACCGGAGGGAGTAACATTTTATTGAACAAAAAGGTCAAAACCTCAAATTGGCCCAAATATATGGGGTAGATTTCAAATTTATTCTAAATATTTCAATTGTTTCATATTGGTTCTATATATTTTCATCATTTCTCAAATTAGTCTTAAACTCCTGAATGTAGTTAAATTTATCTTGTTTTAAGTTCGAATAGGATTTGGCAACAAAAAATAAAAATTGAATACGACGATGCCAAAGCTCTGTATTGATTTTGATAAATACTTTCTCTACCTAATTAGAGTCGTCAACAAACAATGTCAAATTAGACATCGAAAGTAAGCCGCTCATTTCATGTTCAAACAAACAAAATTAGTCATATCTATCTCGTTTGAAGTCCAAATAAATTTGAAACTATACATTAACTCTTGAAGAGTTATTTATTTTCCCAATTAAAATTGTTCATAAATGGAGTCAAATCACGTGTTGGAACTAAGTTTTGGACTATACTTCAAAGATCTTTTACTTTTGCTCCCAAACTTGACTTCAGGATATGATATGAGTTTGTATTCTAATGATCTTAATCAAATAGAAAAATAATTTTTCAAGAATTAATATATAGTCTAAAATAAGTTTTCTCACAAACAATATACATTCAAATCTAAAATAAGACTCAAATCTTATTATTTTTTTAAAGAAAACACATGTATTTATGTTTGTAGATAAAGACCCATACTTCATGGAAAAATTCTGATTACTTTATATAAACTAGGGGAGAGGGGGTGGACTCAAAATGTAAACTCGAAACTTGAAATTGTATGATTTTACTTAAATGAATAAGATTGTTTTTCAAATATATATATATATATTATAAAATTATTATATAGTAACTTGAGTTATCGCTTAAAATTTGGTCCCTTAGCTCTAGTATTCTTGTTTACATATTTCAATACACTAAAATTATATGATTTTATCAATTTGGATATTCTATAGTGTATTATAGGTGAAGTGTAGAGAGAGAAAAAAACAAATAGAGAGAGAAAGTGAGTCCCATTAACACTTTTTCTTTCTAACCTATTCCTATCTCTTTCAGCACTACATCTATTTATAGAGGATCCAAATTCATATATCTCTTCAATCATTGTAACTTAAGTTATCATTAGAAAAATACTACTTTAATGCTCTAGTAGTCAACGTTTGAACAAAACTCTAATATTACATCATAGAAGTTCAAATTTTCAACAATATAATCATCATCATTAACAAAGCATAAAATCAGTAAACTCGGCCAAAAAATGCAATTTTTTGCAATTTAATCCATTTCTACCTAAGTTTAGCTAATTTCCGTGTCAAACTGAGTCGTAATCAAGTTTCTATGAGTTAATTCATGAGTTTGGCAACACTAACTTTTTAAATATTCAATATACACATCCAAAATTACTTTTTTGTCCCTAATTTCTATTATTGACAATCTTGAAGAATAAATATAATCGTATATATTCATCATAGTCATAGACAATTTGATAACATATTGAAATAAATATAATATTAAAACCTGAATGTGACAGATATAGTTTGTTGACATTTTCAAAATCTCAAGTCTCAAACTCAGCTAACGATACATTAACACATGGAATCATTTCGCAGAAAGCTCCATTTCATATTCTGCCAAAAACTACGCAGAGTACGGAAATACCGTAACAAACAACGAAGACTCTGTTTTCGTCATTATCATTATTATTTCAATTTTATGAATCAACTATGAAGAATCATTGTAGTGTAGTGTACTATATTAGATTAGATTGTTGTAAAATTCGTACCTTTTTTTTTTTTCAAAATAAGTATAATTATTAATAATCATGTATATGAATATGATGAATTAGTGAATTTGACATGTTTTGGAGAGTATATCAATATTATTTTTTAAGAATTTAAAATTACAATATTATTTAAAATCATATTTTTATTATATTTTAAAATAAATAAAATTAAACAATATTCAACCTTTTCAAGACTTTTTTGAAAAAATTTATTATTTGATTTCTAAATTTACATCAAGTTAATTAATTTGAAATATTTTAATTATCAATTGTTTAGTCTTTAATGACTTTTTAGTATTTAATTTGAACTAATTTTGTAATTTTTGGTAGCTACATTTGTACTAAATAAATACTATTTGATATTTAAATTTAATCTAATTTTATACTTTTTTTATCTTAGAATTTATACTAAATTAATATTATTTGGTTCTTAAATTTAAATTAATTTTATACTTTTTAATCTTTGAACTTGTACTAAATTTAAACTAATTAATCTCTGAATTCGTATTTTTTGCTCTCTAAATTTGTACCAAATCATTGGCAATAAAGATAATTCAAGAAGTGAGTAATATATTTTAATTATTCAGAGACTAATTAATTAATTCTATGCAAATTTAAATAGTAAGTTTTCTCTAGTGTTTTACTATTACTCATTTTCATATCATTTTATCTTTTATTTTAATATTACATGATTTTAAAAAATCAACAATAAAAAATTTTAAAGTGATATAGTATAGTATATAAATTATTGAAGCCTGATCCATCGGTGAATATCATATTATTCTTCTTATCGTGCATTTTATAGCCTATATTATTTATTGTTGTTATACAAAGAAGCAAGAAATAAATACAAAACCAACGGAAACATTTTAAACTTTCAAAGTTATACAGCTCACAAACAAAACAGTCAGAAGTTCCAAATTTTTAATGCTATCATTTAACTAGAAAAATCCAAATGCACTAGTCACATGCACCTTTTCTTTCATCTCACTTTCACTGAGATTTTCTCGGGAAAACTAAAGAAAACCAAAACTAAAAGGAGAGAATTGCGTTTTGGCTGCATACTGCTTAATAATAATAATAATCAGATTAAGGAACCTGCATGTTGAAAATCAAGCTTCCTAATAGAGTAAACTAATAATTTGGTCCCCGAAAAATTATTGAGCTCACAACTCGATCCTTAAAAGATTAAAATATACATTTAGTCCTTGAAAAATCAAAATGGTATATTTTTTTGTTAATGAAATATTGAAACGATAAGCTATTTAATTCATGAAAAAGACTAATTAGTATATCATTTTGATTTTTTATGGACTAAACTGTACACTTTAATCTTTCGAAGACAAAGTTATTAGCTTAATTATCTTTCAATGACCCAATTGTTACTTCACTTGATCATTAAATAAAGAGTAAACAAGCAATTTGGTCCATAAAAGATCAAAGCTGATAACTCGGTCCCAAAGATTGAAATGTACAGTTCAGTCCACAAAGCACCAAAGCAGTATACTTTTTAGTCCCTGAAAGATTAAAACAATATACTATTTAGTCCATAAAAAAAACTAATTAGTATATTATATTGATCTTTTTGAGCCTAAACTATAGGCTTTAATCTTTTATAGATCAAATTGTTACCTCGGTGATCTCTCACGGGACCAAATTTTCACATTACTAGATCATTAAATAAATCAGATTTCATTATTACTGACCGTTGATTTGCTTTGATTCCACGAACTCTTACAATGCGCAATGGCGCCTTGGATTGCGCTCTGCAACTCCTCCGGCGTCGACGAGTTGCCGTTGCCGGCGAAGCCACGTGGCAATACGCCGGAGTGACTCGGCGACGATATCGTCGACGACGGACAGCTAGAGACGCAGCTTTTCCTCCTCCTTCGTCGTGGATATCTCAGATTTCCAGAGAAAGAATGAGAANTCAAATTGTTAGCTCGGTGATATCTCTAGGGACCAAATTTTCACATTACTAGATAATTAAATAAATCAGATTTCATTATTACTGACCGTTGATTTGCTCTGATTCCACGAACTCTTACAATGCGCAATCGCGCCTTGGATTGCGCTCTGCAACTCCTCCGGCGTCGACGAGTTGCCGTTGCCGGCGAAGCCACGTGGCAATACGCCGGAGTGACTCGGCGACGATATCGTCGACGACGGACAGCTAGAGACGCAGCTTTTCCTCCTCCTTCGTCGTGGATATCTCAGATTTCCAGAGAAAGAATGAGAAAGCATTGAACTAGTATTATTACTTTCTTTGTTCCTCTCTGTTTTCATCAACAGGGACTTAAACGACGTCGTTTTATAAGAACCCTCTTCTTCTTCCTTACGTGGCTGTCTCTGAAGCGAGAATCTCTCGTATAACGGCTTCACCTTCTTCAAGTACTTTCTAACAACCTCTCTCGCCGTTACACTCACGCGCTTCACGGTCGAACCGGATAATAACACGGTATCCGGTTCGCGGTTTTTGTTATTGGCCGGTTCTTTCCGGAACACGGAGGAGAATCGAGAAAAAGTAGAAAACGAAGTTCGATTTGTTTTCTTGATCTCTGATTTTTTGAAATTGAATCGATCGGTTTGAGAATGTGATAATAACGGAGGGTTGCGAAATCGGCGGAGGTCGTCGTCGTCGGCGACGGAGCTAGGACGGGAGGAGTCGCAGTCGGTGGTGGTGGCGAAGAGGGAGTTGGAGTCGTTGGAGCTGCCGGAGGAGTCGCGTGCGGCGGCGGAGGAGGAGGAGAGGAGTGTTCGCAGCATGTTGATGCGAGGAGAGAGGTGAAGAGGTAAGAGCTGGCCGTTGTAGAAGAGATCGTCGGCGGGACAGAGTACGGCGGCGGAGGAGGAGGAGGAGAATTTGCGGGGGGAGACGGCAGAGCTGGAGAACTCGAAGTCGGAGGAAGAGGACGGCGACGGAGGAAGCGTGAATGACTTCGCCGTCGTCGTCGTGTGTCTTGGCGGTTTCGTGTTCGCCATTTCTGGTTTGATTTTTGAATCTGTGCCAGAGGATTACATGGTGATGCTGGAAGTAGAGAGAGAGAGAGAGGAGAGAGAGAGAGTCAAGATTTGGAGGATGGGAAGCCTTTGTTTTATGACTTACGAGAATGGTCAAAGTCATGGTTTGCTATTATGGAAGGTTGGACTTTGAAGAAAAACGAAAAATAATAATAAAATAAATTTTAGGATTTCTTTGGTTTTTTTTTTAATTTTTAAAAATTTGTTTTGTTCCATAAAAAAAATTGTTTTGTTGCTAATTTTTAAAAATATTTTAGTAAAAATTGAAAAAAAAATATGTGTTTTACGGGTTATTGAAATCAAATTCTAGAATTAAAAATAGAAGGGTGAAAACTTCATTTTGGTCCCTAATATTTACCTTAAATTTTGTTTTAGTCTTTAATATTATTTTATTTTGTTTTAGTCCTTAATATTTTCAAAACAATTTATTTTGATCCATAATAAGATTTACGATTGATCCCTAATTACTAAAGTTGGTCATATATTCCTCAATCTAAGTCTGTTATTCAACAAAATTAGAGCTACATGTTACTTTCAATGAGTTCTTTTTTTCTGTCTAGTTGAGACTGCTAGCAATCAGATCGAATTGCATCTAAAATTGGGATAAAAAATGAATTACTCCTTTCATAAAGTTGATTATGCCAAAGAAAAACTTTCATCCAAAAAAAGAGAGTACATACACGGTATACACGAAACACCAATTCAAAAAGAGAAAAAAAAAAAGGAAAAAATTTAGGTCAGATTCCTTATATGTTTGCTATAAGGTTCTTTCAATTAGAAGCTTGATTTACATTCCCTCTCTGTTATGATTGGTCATACAAAAAAGTATATTAACATTATCCATCTATCATGATTGGTCATACATCAAAATTTTGCCACATATCAAATATGCAAAAGACTATTTCGTGCCCCTAACATTTGTTTTGTGTCAATTATGCCCCCAATATGAAACTTTGGTGTCAATTATACCCTAACCTCAAATCTTTTGAGCCAAAGTCCTATTTTGATCCCTCAAGTTTGCTCAAAGTTTCGTTTTGGTCCCTCAAGTCTCTGGCGAACTTTCTGGCGAGATACACGGCGGCCCTGACGACTACGAAAATTCCTAATCCAAGGTTTTTTGACCTCCTGAGTTCAATGGAGGCCTTCATTTTGCGAACAAATGATCGGAAATATGATTTTCGGCGATTGTGTAATTTTTCGATGACTATATAATTTTTCGGCGGTTTGTCAGTCATTTTTTCGCAAAATGGAGGCCGTCATTGAACTCAGGAGGTCAAAAAACCTTGGATTAGGAGTTTTCGTAGTTGTCGGGGCCGCCGTATATCAAGTTTGCCAGAGACTTGAGGGTCTAAAACGAAACTTTGAGCAAACTTGAGGGACCAAAATAGGACTTTGGGCCAAAAAAATTGAAATTAGGGTATAATTGACACCAACGTTTCACATTGGGAGCATAATTGACACATAACAAACGTTAGGAGCATAACTGAAACTGACCCCAAACATTAGGGGCACGAAATGATCTTTTGCCTATAAAATATTTATTAGGAACCTTATAGCAAACATAAGAAACTTTATCTAAGTCTTTTAAGAAAAAAAAAAAACCCAATGACACATCTATCTAGTACCTTTCTTTGTTAACCAATCTGGAGTTAAGTTTGCACATCTATCAACAAAAGAGATAGATCCTCCGATAATAGACTTTTACATATCTAAAACATCATCTAGGATGACCAATAAACATCATCTATCAAGCATGTCTAGTGAACAATAGACACACCACTCTTAACTTCTTGCACCAATTTCAAGCAATCAGATTCCAACGACACAGCCTTAGCACCAAAAAAGAAAAGAAGTCACTACCTTAACCATGAATGTAGAAGAAATCACACATTGACCACTAAAGCCATCCACCACCACATCATCTTTATTCCTTACAATCACACCTAAACTAGCCTTATCAAAACTCTTGTTGTAAGCCCCATCTCAGTTGACCTTTAAAAACTGTCTTGGAGGCAAAGACCAACTCCCAAGTGCCAACAAAGCTACTAGCATCCTTTGCACTCTAGAATTTAGCAACACTTCGATTGACCTTTGCATAGACATCAAAAGGATTCACTTCTCAATGCTAAAAAGCCCAGCTGCATCTTTCCTTCCATATGTACTAGTAAGCAAAACCTATATAGCTTCTTGTCAAGTCATTCACATCAGGATTAAGCATAAAAGGTCTTCACACCACTTCCCAAAACTAGAAATGACCACCACCATGATTCTCATATTTAAATTGCACCAAAACTGAAAGGTTTTGGGCGTACCTGGATAACGGAATCCACATACCCACGCGAAAACCCGGTCACGAACTCGAACTCGGATCTACGCTTTTACGTTATTCANAAAAAACAAACATACGATGTTGATATATCCATGGCAACCATACATATGGAAAAGAAAGATACGGTAACCATATAAAAAAAACAACATCGAAACCTTGCTCTGATACCACTGAAAGGTTTTGGGCGTACCTGGATAACGGAATCCACATACCCACGCGAAAACCCGGTCACGAACTCGAACTCGGATCTACGCTTTTACGTTATTCACAGCAAATGCACCATGAGAAGAAAAATGACCAAGACTCCAAGTTTCTCTCGTTTGGTAAAAAAAAAACCATCAACCGAGAGCTTCACATGCCATCTTAAGCACGTCTTCTGCATTTTTCTCAACTTAGAAAAAACTGCTTCTTGAACGTGTGTTTTCTTGTTAGTGGGGTAGGGAATATCTTTTCATAATTAATTAATTAAATTCTGAAAGATATTTCCCATAAAAATCTCCCCACTTTCATGATCTTTATTAATTAATTAAATTAATTAATTTAATTAATTTACACACTCAATAATAATAATTATTATTATCATTATTAGATCATCGTTGACTAGGTCCAATCCATCAAGGGTGGACCCATATCCCAACATCTAGGCAGTTTAAACGTCGTATTTTATAAAACGCATTTTGTAT
>QANZ01018483.1:0-22324 GCA_003254925.1 Chamaecrista fasciculata
ACAGCAAAATCCCTAAAACACACTAATTTCAGTTTCAGATTCATGGGGAGAAGGAGTGGTATGCCATTTGGTGAAACGGTGCGCCAAATTGAGAGAAAACGAAGATGGGGAAGAAGGAGTGGTACGCCATTTGGTGAAACGGTGCGCCAAATTGAGAGAAAACGAAGATGGGGAAGAAGGAGTGGTACACCATTTGGTGAAACGGTGCGCCAAATTGAGAGATTTATGCCAAATTGAAGGAAAATTTCGGGTCCGCGTGCGCTTAAACTTTCTCTCTCATCTGATGCGAAACGGTGCACCATTTTCTTCGCTGGTGCACCGATTGTCGGGCAAAAATTGTACATTTTAGTCCTTTTGGTGCACC
Source organism: Chamaecrista fasciculata (assembly GCA_003254925.1). Lineage (NCBI taxonomy): Eukaryota > Viridiplantae > Streptophyta > Magnoliopsida > Fabales > Fabaceae > Chamaecrista > Chamaecrista fasciculata. The sequence goes on from QANZ01018483.1 coordinate 365, forward strand.
ATTTCGTAGGCCAAAATTGAACCGGTGCACCGATTTTGATAATCATCCCCCCACTTGCACATGAAAATAATCAAGATTTCACGCTTTTCAAGGCAAACAGTAACATTTTTTATTTTTTTTGAAGCAACAATCACATCCAAACACATTTTGATTATAATAAAATCACACCTTACTTTTTCCAACTTTTTCTTCCATTTATACCCCTATACAATTTATCAATTTCCTTACTTTTTATCCACCTACCACAATCATTACATACCCATTTTAATAATTTCACACCAAATAATCAACAATCATCCAAACACCACTACAAAAATAATCAACTTTGATTATAATCACACTACGATTATAATCAAAACAAATTTTATAAAAAACGGAAACGAACTGACCCGTATCAGATAGGATTACTTTTTCTTCCTTTCTCAATCTCTAACTAGTTCCTTTCTAATACATTTTTGGTAACTAAGTGTGCTGCGATGCTGACAAAAGTATTTAAGGCAATTTTATTTATATTTAAGGTTATGAATTGAAATTCTCATATTTGGTTAAGAATGGAGAAGTCTCTACTACTTGATTACACTCTTTAAATTAGTTGTTTTCCAATCTCTAACTCATCATTCATACGTTATTCACAGTCATTTGATATTTCCTGATTGTTCCTTTATATATATATATATTCTTTATTTCCTATTTAACTCTTGATACTTTATTTTTTGGGTGGAAACTCGTAATACCTTTTTATTCCTTGTATTATTCACTTTCTCTCATAGTATGAAAAATGGACCCGAGATGCCTGGGTTGATCCAGAACTCGGTGAATCAGGTACCAATTTGATCCAGTTGGCCTAATTGGATCGTATTGCATCTGACCTAGATTATTTTCCGAGTCAACCCACTGATTCGGGTTTGAACCGACAACTCACTTAGCCATTTGATGCGAATTTAAAAAAAAAAAGCTACAACTCAAGCGCAAGTTGGCTTAGGCCTTTTCTATTATTATTATTATTATTTTAATTTTAATTAAAATATATGTTAAGGGTCAATTAAATCATTTGAATCAAATAATTTTATAATGATATGCTCGATCGGAAGTGGATGAATAGCAAACTTTAGAATCTTTAAGGAGCCTTATATATTGCAATTCATTTCTATCGCAATTCAATTTGTTTTTTCTTGTATTCTTTAGCTTCTATTTTGTGAATTTTTAAATAGTGATTTATTTTTTATAATTTGTGAAAGTGTGAGTACTTGTTTGAATTTATGAATATCTATTTTTTTCAGTAAAAGATGAAAATTTCTAATCAATTTCATGTTTAGATTTGATTTCTTATGACTTAGTATATGTATAAGACATTTGTTTGATTGATGTATGTGTAAATATATATATTTGTTATTTTTCTTTTTTGTCTGGGCCAACCGGGTTTTTAGTGACCCAACGGTGGAACTAGTGACCCATCCACCCGGACCCTTTATCCAGGTCAATGACCGATCTGAGTTTTAGAACTATGCTTTCTTAGCTATGTAAACAAAACATATCATAATTAAACAAGAAAGGTAAAACATTTCTTAGCTAACACATTGAAGATTAAATGAAACAAAGAGTGAGCTTACATCAGCTCTAGAACATTGAAATAACAAAGACCAAACAAAAAAGTTAAAAAAAAAAAACATCAGAAAACAACAACAAATGATAAAGCCCCTAAACTTTGAGAATCATCAAATTTTTCTCTAGTTATGATTCGAAGGGTGCCGATTAGGATATCCCCATGGTGCCTCATTCACGTTCGCTTGATCAGAAGGGAGATGAAAATTGATGGGACTTGGATTAAGAACACCAAAAGTAGATGTTGTAGCTGTAGACATAGTCCTTATAACAACATCATCATTATTATCATCATCGTTTGCACCAACCTTGATCAATGTCTTAACATCATTATTGTTTGGCAACCTTTGAAACATAGGTGTCTTGCACAGAATTGCCACAACAACCACAACACTAGCAGCTACAATCTTCTCGGCTACGATTCCACCGAAAAGTTGGCCTTCAGTTCCTGCAACACAAACTGTAAAACTAGAACGATTTTGAGAACAAGTTATTTGTGATGGAGGAATGTGAGTGCCAGAAAGTGAGAGAAGAGAGTAAGTTCTGTTTAGGGTGAGAGAATTATTTAATAATGGTTGGTGGAGTGAAACATTGGTGACACAACCAGAGCCATTAAAGACAACAAGACCCATATCATGACTTTGGGCAAATTTGATGAGCTCTCTCACCACATCAGAGCCAATGTCTATTTCAATGACAATAGGTTTGAATGCTTTGTCTTCAACCTTCTTAATGGTGGTATTGGGATGTTTGGGCTTGTTCTTTGAGCCACGAGGCCTGCCTCTAGGTTTCTTTGGTGCTGGAGTAATGGTTTCTTGGGAGTGAGGGTTTGAGGAGGATGGAGTAATACTAGTTGTTATTAGACCCTTTGTGGATCTAGTTTTTCTCGATAAAATCGCAAAGTGTTTAGAAGTGTCAGAGGATTCATCGTCATCATACGATGTTTGGGAGGGGGTATTAGATGGTGGGGAGAGTTCGTAGCCATGGTTTGCCATTGTTGACTTCACGAAGGAAACTAAGAGGAGAGAAGATGAATATGAAATAAAAGGATTTCTGAGGCGAGGTTCTTACTTGTTTGAAGAGAATTTATAGACCTAATTCCTCTATTGTGTGAGTGAGTGTGCATTACCTGTGGTGTGACTCTTAAAAAATGAGACTTACACTTTTTCTCTCTAAACTACTGACAAAGCACACGGTAAAGGAAATTCCACTCTCGAATTGGCATGATTTCCTTAAGTTACAAATGTGGGGTCCACAAATCATAACGACACTCTTAATTTATTATTATAAAAGACAATAATAGCACTTCTTAAATAATATCTGACAGTCATATAATTAATGTTAATATAGAATTATTTACGAATATGTCCAAATGGTAATGGACTTGGTATATATCGCTTAAGCAAAATCCTCATGGTTCGAGACATTGTGAATGTAGCTATAACAGTCAAAATGAGTCAAACCCGATGGGTTGGCTCATTTAACTCGCCAAATTAGCGGCTCGCCAAAAATTATAACTCACGTGGGTTGACTCATTTAACTCGCAATTCGTGGTGAGCTAACTCGAGTGAGTTGGTGAGGCAACCCACCTTATTTAAAAAATATATAAACAATATATAGAATAACGAGTATAAGATAACAATAAATCAAATGTCGACGGCGATGATATTAACTTGGTACGCTAGCTGTTATCTCAGATGTCGTAGTATCTCAAATGTCGTGGTATGTGATACCACAGTATAAGATAACTGATATTTATAATATCAATGTTTGATATGATTATATGACAATAGTAGATATCACATAGGGCGCCAGTGGGGGCCATGCCCCCCACCCCCACCTCCACCCCCCATTTTCGTTTCATATTCCTCATGTAGCCTCCCAAACCCCAAATGTCATCGTCATCGGACAACTAGATCGTTGTCGCCATCGACCCTTGGATTTCAAAAACTACGACAACGACGTGTGGTACTCAGTGCGTGCTGTGCTGGATAATCGAGGTGAAGCTATGAGAATTAAGTTCTTGAACTTCTCCAACGATCACAATAACATCTTTGAAGCGAGCCGCTTCAAGAGCTCAAAGGAGTCGGAGGACTTCAAGAGCTGGAAGGATCTGAAAGGTAATTAGACTTTATTTAGGGTTCAGGGTTTACTTAACTAATTGTTCACTAATTTCCTTGAAATAAGACTCTGGTCATGGACAGAGGCGGAGCTAGGGCGCCAGTGGGGGCCATGCCCCCCACCCCCACCCCCCATTTTCATTTCATATTCCTCATGTAGCCTCCCAAACCCCAAATGTCACCGTCATCGAACAACCAGATTGTTGTCGATTCTGACTCTAATTATTTGGGACGAACTATTTATCGATGGAATGTGTTTCGTCCCTAATTTCATCCCTAACTTGATTAGGGATGGACTTTTCTACAATTAGGGATGGAAAGTTTCGTCCCTAATTTGATGTTTACTTGTAGTGCTAGCTCCGCATCTGTCCATAACTAGAGTCTTGTTGCAAGGAAATTAGTGAACAGTTGGTTAAGTAAACCCTGAACCCTAAATAAATTCTAATTACCTTTCAAGTCCTTCCAGCTCTTGAAGTCCTCCAACTTTTTCCAGCTCTTGAAACGACTCGCTTTGTATATGTTATCGTGATCGTTGGTGAAGTTCAAGAACTTAATTCTCAAAGCTTCACCTCGATTATCTAGCACAGCGAGCACAGTGTACCAAGCGTCGTCGTCGTAATTTTGAACTCCAAGTTGTACTCCAACGAAGGGTCGGCGGCGACAACGATCTGGTTCAGAAAGTTAGGGACGGAAAGTTTCGTCCCTAATTTGATGTTTTCTTGTAGTGGTTGTGTTTGGTACGTTCTTGCTGTGTTTTCGCCCAATTGTGGTGTTACATCGGGCCGTGATAGTTATCCGAGTAGTCTAACACCTTTTTTTGCCATAGTGGTAGTGATTTCTAATTTATCATTTGGTGATTTTTGTTTTGTACCAAATTGAGCAACATCTATTTGTTGCTAAATTAAACAACAACTTAGACGTTGCTATTCTGATGACTAAATAGGTTTTCAAGTAAAGAAAGAAATTTATAATTTGTTGCAATTGTATTGTTGTTAATAAGTATTTTTAGCTACACAATTACTTCTTAGGTTAATTTCCAGTGCTAATTCAACTTTCTCTAGTAGTACTTTTCTCGATTAGATTAATTGAAAGTTATGCATGCATATGTGGTCAGCATATTAATTCCTTGTGGGATAATAGCTATTGCTTAAGATCATTTATATTATTGTGACAATGTATGCTTACATTAGGGTTTCTTTCCTAAATTTAAAACTTGTTCATAATAACTTAAAAGAAAGGGTAGAATGCACTTTGGTACCCTGTAGTTAGGACCGAATCCACTTTGGTACCCTGAAAGACAAAATTTGACACTCACCTACCCTGAGGTTTGCACCGTTAGCACTTTGGTACCCTGTGGTTATTTTCCATCAAGATTTAACGGAAAATTGTTAGCGCTTTTGCAAAAATTACAAAATTCCTCCAAATAGTTTTGAAAATTTTCAAAAACATCCCTAGATCATAATATTTGAAGACTAAAATGAAAATTATAACAAAACTTTCGGGTCAAAATGTAATTATGGAAAATATTGAAAGAGAATAAAACTACAGATTAGTCATAAATCTGGAAAATAAATGCAGTTTAGTCCTAAAACTGTGTGGTTCGATGGTGAGAAGATAAACTTTACAAAATTTTTGCAAAATTACAGAATGCCCGCAAATAGTTTCAAAATTTACAAAAAAAAGTCCCTAGATCATGATATTTGAAGACTAAAATAAAAATTACAAAAACTTTTTGGGGTCAAAATGTAATTTTGGAAAATAGAAATTGAGATAATTACATATCAGTCCTAAATCTGGAAAATGAATGCAATTTAGTCCTACCCATATTCAAATACAACTACTTAAATGAAATTTTGAAAGTAGACTTTAACAATTTGAAGAATATCCCCCTTAATTAATTTACAAATTAAATAATTAATATTTGGTTTCACTAAATAATTTAATAAATTACTAAAATATTTATTTTTTATGAAATTATAATATTACTATAATTTTTTCATGCAAGTTATTCAATAAGTTATTATAGCAAAATATGATGATCTAACTAAAATATTTTATCTTTAAAATACATAATTACAACAAATATAATTATTTTAGCAAAATATTAACTTAAATTTAGCAGTAAGTATAATATTTTAAACATCAATAGTCAAGAATGTTTGTGATTTAATCTCAATTGGTATATTTAATAAAATAGTTAAATTAATTATGATTATATATTGTAGAAAATCAATCTTATTATAATGTGTCCCAAAGACTATTTTGAAAAATATAAAAATATTTTGTCCTTAAATGGAAGATAAATCAAACAATAGAGATACATAGTTGTTTTTTGTGTCTAAGGGCCAATCTGATAAAGATGACAAACATTTGAGGTAAATCTATGATTAATTAAGGACTTGGTTGAGAGAAATTTTATGAGAAAGGGAAGATTTTGATTCATCAAAACTCTAAGGATCTTTATTCAATTTCTTTTTTAATAACTCTCTAATTCTTGAAATGATTTTTGAAAACTCAATAAATTCTTTTAGTTTGTTGTGTTTTGATTGGTTTTACCAAAGGGAGATGACCTAAACGCACAAAAGAAACCTTGTTGGGGAGTGAAATATGGTTTAATCTGCAATAGCAACTGACAGATAAAATGTAGTAGAAATCGACAGATAATATTGAGTCACGTCAGCATTTTTTTGTTAAATCTTGACGAAAAATAACCACAGATTACCAAAGTGCTAACAGCGCAAACCTCAAGGTAGTCGAGTATCAAATTTTGTCTATCAAGAGTATCAAAGTAAATTCGATCTTAACAACAGAATATCAAAGTGCAATTTATATGATATACGAAGGGCTGACTCCCAACACGTGGGCAGTGGCCCAGGGTAAGGAATGCGTAATCACCCACAAATGGTCACTCACATCCTAAGATTCTAGGGGTTAATCCCTAGGAAATATCGGGTAACCCCTTTTCTACAATTGAGTTTCAAAAACTAACATATATTCTACAATTAAAACCTAATCCGTATGTCACTCGTCACTCCCAAATGTCCACACATGAACTCTTTATTCTCTATTTGTCTTTAGCATTAGAGTTGTTACTTGATACACAAGGTCACCGATGTGCATCATTTTGCAAGTTTCTCTTTAAGCTTCGCATCTAGCGAACCAAAGGTAAGCCCTTGTGCTAGCTATTATGGTTTGTTACTAACATTGTCTATTGCAATCAAACATTTTCCCCTCTCTTCAGCCACCTTTCAGCACCCTTACTAACTCTGTCTTTTTAATTTTTGACAAAGCACCTTGTTGCCAACGTTGCCATTACCCATGAAAGACCCTAACTACACTCCTCAATATATTGCCTCTAACAAAGACATTCACCATGCTTGCAACTCCTGAGGCATACCTAACCATCCTTCGAGAAGAGTTGCTGCAATAAGACCTCCCAATTGAGCCAGATGACAGCCCTTTTCCAAGATATGCAATATTTCATTAAATGCCAACCTACTTGTTGTACTAGGTGCCAGTGAAGGCATAAGAAAACAGCTAGTTGCAACTACCACTGAAGGCGACCATACCATTCTGAGTGTTTTCTTTTAGGGTACGTAAAATGAACTTTAGTACCTTGTGAATAGGACCAAATCCACATTGGTACTCTCAAACACAAAATTTGACACTTGACTACCCTGAGGTTTGCACCGCTAGCACTTTAGTACCATGTGGTTATTTTCCGTTAAGATTTAACGGAAAAGTGTTAGCACTTTTGCAAAAACTACAAAATGCCCCCAAATAGTTTCAAAATTTTCAAAAACGTCCCTAGATCATAATATTTGAGGACTAAAATGAAAATTATAACAAAGTTTTGCGGTCAAAATGTAATTATGAAAAATATTGGAAAAAGAATAAAATTACAGATTAGTCCTAAATCTGGAAAATAAATACAATTTAGTCCTTATACTATGTGGTCCAATGGTGAGAAGATAAACTTTACAAATTTTTTGCAGAAAATTACAGAATGCCCCCCAAATAGTTTCAATATTTGAAGACTAAAATAAAAACTAAAAAAATATTTGGGGTCAAAATGTAATTTTGGAAAATAGTAAAAATGAGGTAATTACATATCAGTCCTAAATCTGGAAAATAAATGCAATTTAGCCCTACCCATATTTAAATACAACTACTTAAATAAAATTTTGAAAGTAAACTTGAATAATTTGAAGAATATTCCCATTAATTAATTTACAAATTAAATAATTAATATTTAGTTTTATTAAATAATTTAATAAATTAATAAAATATTTATATTTTATGAAATTATAATAAAACTGTGATTTTTTCATGCAACTTATTCAATAAATTTTTATGATTGCGAACAATCATAATCTAAATATAATATTTTATCTTTAAAATACATAATTGCAATAAATATAATTAATTTTATAAAATATTTGTTGGGAAATCACGGTGCGCCCAGCGGAAGCGAAAAATAAAAATGAATTAAAATAGGCGCAAAAACAAAAGGGTAATTTCCCTACGGATCCGCTAGATGAATTTAAACCGTTAAAGTTAGTGGTATACCTCACGAGTTTCAATTGGTCCGGTTGAACGGTGCATTTCTGAGAAGTCCACTTGAAGCGTCCTTCCTCCGCCAGTATTCCACACGAGCAGTTTAGTGGCACCAAGGTGCTAGCCTTCAGTTCTTTTCTCCAAAAGAACTCGGGAACTCGATCTTCTTCTTCGCTACAACACTCACTCTCCTCCGCCGCCGCTGCTGCCATTACCAGCCATGGCTCTCTCTCCAACGCCGACCTCTTCGCCGGCGGCTGATTCTGAATCGAAGCATTCTTATCCGATTCCGTTTCGGGTCGGGTCGGATCCTTTATGTCAGATCTGGTAGCAATAGCTAAGGAGGCATCAATAGCCGGAATTGAAGAAGAAGAATTATTAGTATTATGTGAAATGGAAGCAGAAGAAGTTGAAGTTGAAGATGATGATGAAGATGGAGAAGAAGAAGAAGGTGAGACTCTTGCATCGATGTTAGGGACCACAAGAAGCTGATGAGACGACGTAGTAGAAGGATTCTGATGGTGGTGGTGGCGACGATTTGAACTGTTGTTGTTGTTGGTGTTCTTAATTTTGTTGCTCTTTGTTTTGCAAATCTGACAGTTCCATGAGGTGGGGAATGAGAAACACACATATACACAAAGGAGGGGCCTCACTCACTAAATCAAACAATATGCCTATTATTTATTTATTTATTATGATGACACTAGAAAGAGAGAGAGAGGTAAAGTTTGAAAATTTGGGTGGGGTTTTTTGGTTTTTGACTGACTAGTGTCTGAGTTTTAGAGAGAGAGAAATGGCAGAAGATGGAGGAGAAGGAGAAGGTGATGATGAAATGAAGGAGTGGCCACTCGTGGGGTCTCGTAAAAGGGATGCCAAAAACAATGACCAATTTTTCTATGTCAATGTTTTCCACTTTGGATTCACTTCTAAGTCAATGTTTTCCTTTTTCTTTGTGTTTTTCTGAGTTATATTGGATCTTAACGATGCAGAGAAAGGTGGGATTCGGATCAAACTTCAAATTTTTTAAAAGGTGGGATTAGGATCAAACGCCGTGAGCAAGTAGTTCTCCTCCAACAGAAAATTCACAACGCAATTGCAAAGGGACGACCTTCCCACATCCATCTCTCTCTCTTTAAAATCCAAATCCTCAGATCAGAAACCTAATAGCCTCTCTCTGTCTAATCCGAGGCAATTCAAGAAGAAGAAAAAGAAACCCTCTCAGATCTCTACAAGCAATAGCATCATCCCCATACTGTGAGAGTGTGGGTGTGCTTCGGCATCGGAGAGAGAGCCATGGCTGATAATGGCGGCGGCGGCAGCGGCGGCGGAGGAGAGTGAGTGTTGTAGCAAAGAAGAAGAAGCCAATTAAAAAGAGAGTTTGACGGGTTTTTTTTTTGTTTTTTTAGATTTTGGTTTAAATTGCAAAATAGTCCCTAATTTGTTTTAATAGAAAAAGGCTCAAATTACAAAACAGTCCACTTTAAAGTTTACTCTGTTAGTTTGGATGGAAAAAATCACCCGGGACCCTATTTGCTAACGGAGGAAACCACAGGCCCCCATTTTGACACTTTTTAAACCACAAGGACCCTATCTAAAAATGGGCCAAACCACAGAGCCCTTTTGTGTAATTTACCCATTAATATATTTAAACGTGTCCCAAAAATTTAAATATCATAACCGTAGATTTAATTTAAGACAAGACTTTATGTCCTAGACATTTTGCTATGTCTTAAATTGTGTCACCGGAGTGACTCACGAATTAACCCTAATTCGCGTCCCTTTAAGCGGTGTCCAGATCCTGCTCATGTGTGACCCAGCAGGCCCCACGTGAAGTTGGCAACAAGCCATCCCTATGACTCACAAGTCGAGAGCGGACTCTAGCAAGCTATCACGACTACCCAAAACACGTGAGTTATCGTTTTATCAAAATGACCGATTTAACCTTAGTACCACCTTGTCATAGACCTTATCGTCACACGATATCTTGGTTCTGGATAAGGCACGGGAAAGTCATCCTTAATCCAAACCACAACTTTCTCGATCTTCTTGAGTTAGTCCCAATTTACTGAGTGGCCACTCTTTCCTGGGACAGACTCATCGAGGGCGCCAGTTAGATATCTCTCATCTCTATGAGGGACAAAATCCCATCTTGGTCAACCACATTCCTCAGCACTGCAATCAACCAAACCCGTACCTAGCCCTTATGGCTACCCTGCTACGGGCAACGTTAGACGAGGCCAAAGTTTGACAACTACAACGCCAAAATAATCAAGACCTAAGGTCTAAGGCATCGTGACAGGTGTACAGGAGAGACCAACTAATGACTAAACCCATGCAGGACTCTCTGGGTCAGTCCAGCAACTTGTAACCCCTTACATAATTGCACCATGACTCTCGTAAAGCATCTAGTGCATGTATCTCCATACACCGAGGTCATGCTGGTCTTAGTTCATTCTCGCTCCCACGAGAATAATCGACTAGGGACGGATTTAGATTAATTATCTCATAATTAATTAAGGACGCTATCATAGTAAACATGATAATAATATGATAACAACATAATTTATCTCCATAAATTAATCAATATGTTCAAAACATATACATAAAATGATTGGCCCTAGGGCACAATCTCCAACAGACTCTCACTTGCACTAGGTACAATCACCAATCTAGTTGTTCCTACACTAGGTACACTGATCAATGCGTCTAATCCCCATCGACGACACATGCCGTTCATGTATGACCCGCGCAAGAGGCTTCGTAAGAGGATCGGCAACGTTATCCTCGCCTGCTACTTTGCATATCTTTACATCACCTTTGTCATTCATCTCTCTGACAAGGTTAAAACGCCTGAGTATGTGTTTGGTCCTTTGATGGGACCGTGGCTCCTTGGCTTTTGCAATAGCACCACTATTATCACAAAACAAGGTTATGGGATCAGAGATGGTCGGAACCTCACCAAGCTTGGCAACGAACTTCCTAATCCACACAGCCTCCTTCGCTGCATCTGATGCTGCAATATACTCGGACTCGGTTGTAGAATCAGCAATCTTGCTCTGCTTGGAACTCTTCCAGCTCACGCTGACACCGTTCAGGAGAAACACGTATCCAGACTGCGATTTGAAATCATCTTGGTCGGTTTGGAAACTAGCGTCTGTGTAACCCCTTACACATAGCTCCTCATCAGTTCCACCGTAAACCAAGAATTCATCCTTAGTTCTTCTTAAGTACTTAAGGATGTTTTTGACAGCGGTCCAATGATCCTCGCCAGGGTCTTGTTGGAACCGGCTTGTCATGCTCAGGGCAAAAGACACATCGGGTCGAGTACACAGCATGGCATACATGATGGATCCTATTGGCGAAGCATAAGGGATGCCACTCATGCGCCCTCGCTCAACAAGTGTCTTGAGACACTATTTCTTGCTCAGGGAAAATCCATGATTCATTGGTATGAATCCCTTCTTGGAATCTTGCAAACTGAACTTCTTCAGTACCTTATCCAAGTATGTACTCTGACTCAATCCAAGAAGCCTACGAGACCTATCTCTATAGATCTTGATGCCTATAATATAGGAAGCTTCTCCTAAGTCCTTCATTGAGAACGATTTTCCCAACCAAGATTTCACAATCTCTAAGGTTGGAATATCATTTTCAAAGAGCAATATGTCATCGACATATAGCACCAAGAATACAATTGTGCTCCCACTAACCTTGTTGTAAACACAAGGTTCATCAGGGTTTTGTAAGAAGCCAAACTCTTTGACTACTTCATCAAAACGATGATTCCAACTCCGGGTTGCTTGCTGTAATCCATAAATGGATCTTTGAAGCTTGCATACCTTGTCTGGTGCCTCCGGACATACAAACCCTTTGGGTTGTGTCATGTACACATCCTCGGGCAGCCTTCCATTAAGGAACGCTGTTTTGACATCCATTTTCCATATCTCATAGTCATAATATGCGGCTATGGCAAGGAGGATCCTAATGGATTTGGCCATTGCAACAGGAGAGAACGTTTCGTTATAGTCAATACCATGACGTTGTGTAAACCCCTTTGCAACTAGCCTCGCCTTGAAGACGTTGACATTACCATCCATGTCTGTTTTCTCTTTGAAAACCCACTTGCACCCTACGGGTTTTACCCCTTCGGGTGGAGCGACTAAGGTCCATACCTCATTGTCGTACATAGATTGCATTTCAGCCTTCATGGCTTCAACCCATTTCTCAGAGTTGGGGTCCACGATAGCCTCTTGATAGGTGGTAGGCTCACCACGCTCCATAAGCAACAGATCCTTGTTTTCAGTCATCTAAAATCTATATCTTTGAGGCTGAAAACGTGTCCTATTAGACCTTCGTGGTCCTTGTGCTTCTAGATGAGCTTCCACAACATCTTGTGGCTCTTCTCCAGTTTCCATCTGCGCCTCTGAAGTGTCTTGTGGAACTTGAACTTCTTCAAGCTCTATCTTACTCCCAATGTTTCTTTTGGAAACAAGATCCCTTTCTAGAAAGAATCCACTTCTGACTACAAACACTTTGTTGTCAGTTGGGTACTAGACATAATACCCCCTCGTTTCTTTGGGGTATCCCACAAATAAGCACTTGAGGGATTTGGGAGATAGTTTATCGTTAGGCGGTTGCTTAACATAAACTTCACATCCCCAAACCTTGAGATAAGACATAATGGGACTCTTCCCACTCCATATCTCATATGGTGTCTTCTCAACTGCCTTAGACGGAACACGGTTAAGTGTGAACGCGGCAGTTTCTAGAGCATATCCCCAAAAGGATGGCGGAAGATCAGTTTGACTCATCATAGATCGAACCATATCCAATAGAGTTCGATTCCTCCTCTCAGAAACACCATTCCACTGTGGGGTTCCAGGAGGAGTAAGCTGTGAGACTATTCCACAACTTCTAAGATGATCAATAAATTCTTGACTCAAATACTCGCCTCCTCGATCAGATCGAAGGACTTTGATTTTCTTGTCAAGTTGGTTCTCTACTTCATTTTGAAATCTCTTGAACATTTCAAAAGACTCTGACTCGTGCTTCATTAGGTAGACATAACCATACCTACTGAAGTCGTCAGTGAACGTAATGAAATAGGAGTAACCACCTCTAGCTTGAGTACTCATGGGTCCACATACATCACTATGTATGATCCCCAATAAGTCTGATGCCCTCTCAGTGTGGCCAGTGAAAGGTGCCTTTGTCATTTTTCCAAGTAAGCAAGACTCGCAAGCATCATATGATTCAAAATCAAATGAGCTTAGAAGTCCATCTTTATGGAGCTTCTCTAGACTTTTCTCGTTTATATGGCCCAAACGACAATGCCAAAGGTATGTAGGATTAGGTCCGTTAACCTTAATCCTCTTCGTATCAATGTTATATATTTCGTTATTACGTTGTTGTTCCAATTTCAAGATATAGTGGTTATCATGCAGATCACCATAAGCAAATAACACATTATCCTTGTAAATAGCATATCTACCATTCCCATTCACACAAATAAATCCTTCCTTATCCAAATAAGAAGTGAAATAATGTTAGAACTTAAAGATGGAACGTAATAACAATTGTTTAAAACCAAAACTAGCCCAGTGGGCAAAACTAGCTCGTATGTTCCTACTGAAATAGCAACAACCCTTGCTCCATTGCCTACTCGTAGGTCCACCTCGCCTCTGTTCAGCTTCCTACTGCTTCTCAACCCCTGCACATTTGTACATATGTGAGAACCACAAGCAGTATCTAATACCCAAGTGGTAGGAGTAGATAAGTGAACACCTATTGTTGGAGATTGGGCCCTAGGGCCAATCATTTTATAAATATTTTTTGAACATATTGATTAATTTATGGAGATAAATTAATGGTTATCATATTATTAGCATGTTTACTATGATAACAGTGCTTGATTAATTATGTGATAATTAGTCTAAACTGTCCCTGGTCGCTCATTCAGGTGGGAACTTGAAATGAACTAAGACCAGCATGACCTCGGTGTATGGAGATACATGCACTAGATGCTTTACGAGAGTCATGGTGCAATTACGTAAGGGGATACGAGTTGCTGGACTGACTTGGAGAGTCCTGCATGGGTTTAGTCATCAGCTTGCCTCTCCTATACGCCTGTCACGATGCCTTAGACCTGAGGTCATCATTATTTCGGCGTTGCAGTTGTCAGACTTTGGCCTAGTCTAACGTTGCTCGTAGCAGGGTAGCCATAAGGGCTAGGTACGGGTTTGGTTGATTGCCGTGCTGAGGAATGTGGATTGGCCAAAATGGGAAATGCGTGGAAATGCGTGGCCACGCTGGGAAATGGGACTTACTCAGGAAATCGAGAAAGTTGAGGTTTGGATTATGGATGACTCTCCTATGCCTAATCCATAACCAAGATATCGTAGGACAATAGGGTCTATGATAAGGAGGTACTAAGGTTAAGTCGGTTTTGGTAAAAACGATAACTCACGTGTTTTGGGTAGTCGTGATGGCTTGCTAGAGTCCGCTCACGACTTGTAGGTCATAGAGATGGCTTGCTGCGAACTTCACGTGGGGCCTGCTGGGTCACACATGAGCAGGATCAGGACAGCGCTTATAGGGACACGAATTAGGGTTAATTCGTGGGTCACCCCGGTGACACAATTTAAGACATAGCAAAATGTCTGCGACATTAAGTCTTGTCTTAAATAATCTACAGTTGTGAAATATTTAAATTTGTGGGACAAGTTTAAATATAACAATTGTTAAATAGTTAATAGGGATTAATTATTTACAATTAAAATATTAGGGAAAAATAAATCAGATAAGATTGCTAAAAGTTAGGAAATTATTGATTTATAAAATTCCCCAATATTGTTTGAGGGTGGCGCCTCATTTTATTATTTTAGATTAATAAAATTGTTTTATTAATTTAAATCATGAGTTTGAATTCAAAAGATTTGATGTAGATATCAAAAGATTTGAATCTCAACTCATGATCTTTGGAAAATCATGACTTCATAATTGTTAGAAGGTTTTTTATTTATAAAATTCCAAAGGAATTATAGAGCATATGGCGCATGGCTTAGTGGGTCCCAAGGGAAGATTTGATCTTCCATCTGATTCCCTAAGATTACGATTTGAATTTAAATTAAATATTAAGATAATATTTTAATTGTAAATTCAATTCATGAAGTCATATTATTATGATTTTAGAATTATAATAATGCTCTAAATATAATTATAAGCTCTAGGGCTAGGCGCCTAGAGCAAGAGAGACAATTCATTTGTGCGATTTTCATCCTCCTTGTAGAGAGTGAGAGAAAATCGCCACCTTCAAGAACCCTAGCTCATTGAGTGAGAATTTTTGGCTCCCAAGAGTTGAGAGAGGAAAAATCGACTTTGCCTAAGGAGTTAGAAAAGTCGATTTGCAGTCACCAAAAATTAGGGTTTGTGAGAGAAGGAAAAACAAGAAGGAGTTCTTGTGGGGTTTTCTTCTTTGCGCCACCTTGTTTGATTCAAGAAGGAGTTCTTGAATTCAAAGTCATTGTAGATTGGTCCCTTGTTCTTTTGGAGAAAAGAACAGAAGGCTAGCACCTTGGTGCCCGACAAACTGTTCGTGTGGATCACCGGCAGAGGGAGAATGCTGTGAGTGGACTCCTAGCACATGCCTTGTACAACCAACCGATTGAAACTCGTGAGGTATACCACTATCTTAACAGGTTTTAAATTCTGCTAGTGGATCCGTTCGGGAATTTTAGGACTTGGGGCGTTTAAATTTTAAATTTTATATTTGCTTCCGCTGCGTTATGGGCCTAGAATTCCCAACACCTATAACATAGATACCTGAAGTAGAGGCTTCGCTCTTCTTCTTCTTTAGATCTTCCATATACAGCTTGCAATTTCTCTTCCAATGTCCAGCCTTCTGGCAGAAAAAGCAAACTGATTCCTTTGTGGGCTTTGTCTTCTTGGCAGACAGTGGGCTGGGCTTGGCCGCTGGCTTGGTCTCACCAACCACGGCTTTTCCCTTCCTCTTTCCTTGGCCCTTCCCCTTTCCCTTGTTCTGAACTAGTTAGATAGTGCTAGGCGTCTTCTTAATGGACACCTCAGCAGTCTTGAGCATCCCATGCAGCTCAGAAACAGACTTCTCCATCCCATTCATATTGAAGTTCATGACGAATGGGTCATAACTCCTTGGTAGCGAGTTCAGGATCAAATTTGTCGCAAGCTCTTGGGTGATGGGAAATCCCAGCCTACCAAGGTGATCTATGTACCCCTTCATCTTTAAGACGTGGGCACTCACAGATGCACCTTCTGCCATTTTGCCAGAGTACAGAGCCTTCGTGGTCTCAAACCTCTCTTGTCGTGCCTGTACTTGGAACATTTCCCTGAGATGCGTAAGCATTTCATAGGCCCCCATGTTCTCCAAGTTCTTTTGGATCTCGGGAACCATGGTAGCCAACATCAGGCAAGCAACGTCCACAGAGTCACTTTGATGCTTCTCATAAGCATCTCTCTGTGCTCTTGGAGCGTTGGCAGCAGGCTGTGCGGGAATGAGATTTTCCAAGACATACACCTTCCTCTCCTGGGTGAGAACATTTCTCACATTTTGGAACCAGTCAAGGAAGTTAGTCCAGTCAATTTATCCTTCTCAAAGATAGATCGCAGTGACAGTGTTGAAACATTGGTTGCCATTTGATTCTACAATTTGAGATATGAAAAGTTTAATTAACAGGAAAAATATATATATCCACCATTTTATAAAACCCAGTAAAATTATTATTAGTGGCTAAGATCCATATTTCACCAAAGTTTACCGTCGCGTAGGCGATCATGCACCCCTTAGGTTATTTAGGTAGGTAACTCCTTACCAATCACATCTCATGTGACTCTTAGATCTTTAAGGGACTGTATCATCATATAATACTTATTATGGCATGTTTATCTCATCTAATGCCTTGAGGTCCAAATCCGATTTGATAACCCCATTAAGTCACACAATAAAACTTGTGAATGGCTGGGCTCAAAACAACGAGGCCGAAGCCCAACCCCATATCATCAAGGCCCACTAAACACGTGTCGCGTAGGCGATCACCGCATTTAATAAACCGAGATTTCAACGAGGCGTTACGTTGAATCTCCCATTCACCCGTGTCTCCTCAAGGTCATGGTAGATACGTGTCGCGTAGGCGATCACCGCTCTACGATGAACAAGATTTTAACAGGGTGTTTTATTGATGGCATTAAAACTTAAGATTTTTAAAAGGGTTTGAATTTTTTTTTTAAAAGGTTCCGTTTTAATTTAATTTTAAAACAATTTTAAAATTAAACGAGTCGTGCCATGTGTTTATTTCCCCATGTATCTCATACATATAAACGCATGCACAGATTTTGCATCTAATACAAGATCCCACACTCGTATCATATACGTTGTAGTGTAAAGTTAACTATAGCATGTTAAAACTCGCACCCCTAAGCATACATCTAGCGCATTGCATCACATACAAAACTAAATGCATAAAACACATCGTGTTTAGATATGACCCATTTACCCTATAATCCTCTCAAGCCAATGACAGAATTTTTCCAAAAAGAAAAATAAAAATTACATTGGGAAAAACCTCAATTACATTGAGGTATAAACAAAATGTAAAATTACAACAGAGTATAGGGAGACGACACGCAGGCCGTATTTACCAAAAACCCTAAAGCCATATCCAACACCACACAACACATATAAACAATTCACATATTCATGTCAAACACGGCATACATCAACACATACCAAAAACAATTTTTGAAATGTGTTCAATTAGGGTTTGTGCAATTTTAACATGCCTTTCTTGAAATTGGGCCTTGTATCAATAATTATAAAATCAAGAATCTCATTCAAGAATTTTAAATTATTGCCCCAAAAATTTTAAAATTCATAATTTTAATAAATTTTCAGCCACCCCACAATATTATAATTAAAATATTTTTAACTATAATTATATAGGGATTTCGACTTAGGGCTTAAAATTTCAAGAAAATATTTTAAATCAATCCAATTGATTTTATATGTATCATATACATAAAATTTGCACCTATTCCATAGATTGAGTTTTTAAATAAATCTTTTCGGTGGATTTTCGTAAAACCAACCATACGATTGAAAGCGGTAAACACATATCATACATCACATGTACAATTCACCAAAACCAGTATGAAACTCAAAACTAGCGTGGCTCTGATACCACTGTTGGGAAATCACGGTGCGCGCAGCGGAAGCGAAAAATAAAAATTAATTAAAACAGGCGCAAAAACAAAAGGGTGATCTCCCTACGGATCCGCTAGATGAATTTAAACCGGTAAAGTTAGTGGTATACCTCAAGAGTTTCAATCGGTCCGGTTGAACGGTGCGTTTCTGAGAAGTCCACTTCAAGCGTCCTTCCTCCGCCAGTAATCCACACGAGCAGTTTAGTGGCACCAAGGTGCTAGCCTTCAGTTCTTTTCTCCAAAAGAACTCGGGAACTCGATCTACGACTCTTAAATTCAAGAACAATTCTTGAACCTTAAGAGGAAAGTGGCGCAATGAACAACAAGAAGCTTTCTTGTTTTCTCCCTCAAAACCCTAATTTTAGAACAAGTCGATTTTTCTCACACTCTTGAAGAAATCGACTTTTCTCTCTCTAGGTTTAGAGTTAGGCGAAATTCTCTCTCTTGTCTCACAAAAGAAGAAAGCAAAATTCACTTAGTAAATTAGGGTTGGCCAAGTCGACTTCCTTGGCCCTATTTATAGAGTTGGGGAATTTTGATAATTATAATTAGGGAATCCCTAAATTATAGGATTATCAAATTATAAAATTATAAGATTACAATAATATTATAATTTTAGGACTTGAATTCTTAATTAAAATATTACCTTAATATCTTAATTGAATTCAAAATGCAATCTTTGAGAATCAAAATGGAAGATCAAATCTTCCTCCTTGGTCCCACAAGCCATGCGCCTATCCCCTCTCATTTTTAAAGGAATTTAATAAATCAAAAATAACATTCCTAACTCTTAGGAAGTTATAATCAACTTATTTATTTCCTAACAATATTGAATTAAGATATTACCCTAATATCTTTTATTCAAAATTTGAATCTTGAAATCAAAATCAAATCTTGAATTCAAATTCAAGTCATGACTTTAATTAATAAAACATTTCCATTAATTAAAATCAATCCTAAAATAGGCGCCACCCTCTATCCATCTTATCCTAATATTAGTGAATTTAATAAATCAATAATCTCCTAACTTTTAGGAACCTTATCTAATTTATTATTCCCTAATATTATAATTGTAAATAGATTAATCCAATTAACTATTTATCAATTAATATATTTAAACTTGTCCCACAAATTTAAATATCATAACCGTAGATTTAATTTAAGACAAGACTTTATGTCCTAGACATTTTGCTATGTCTTAAATTGTGTCACCGGAGTGACTCACGAATTAACCCTAATTCGCGTCCCTTTAAGCGGTGTCCAGATCCTGCTCATGTGTGACCCAGCAGGCCCCACGTGAAGTTGGCAACAAGCCATCCATATGACTCATAAGTCGAGAGCGGACTCTAGCAAGCCATCACGACTACCCAAAACACGTGAGTTATCGTTTCATCAAAATGAACGATTTAACCTTAGTACCACCTTGTCATAGACTCTATCGTCACACGATATCTTGGTTCTGGATAAGGCACGGGAAAGTCATCCTTAATCCAAACCACAACTTTCTCGATCTTCTTGAGTTAGTCCCAATTTACTGAGTGGCCACTCTTTCCTTGGAGCGACTCATCGAGGGCGCCAGTTAGATATCTCTCATCTTTATGAGGGACAAAATCCCATCTTGGTCAACCACATTCCTCAGCACTGCAATCAACCAAACTCGTACCTAGCCCTTATGGCTACCCTGCTACGGGCAACGTTAGACTAGGCCAAAGTTTGACAACTACAACGCCGGAATAATCAAGACCTCAGGTCTAAGGCATCGTGACAGGTGTACAGGAGAGACTAGCTAATGACTAAACCCATGCAGGACTCTCCGGGTCAGTCCAGCAACTTGTAACCCCTTACATAATTGCACCATGACTCTCGTAAAACATCTAGTGCATGTATCTCCATACACCGAGGTCATGCTAGTCTTAGTTCATTCTCGCTCCCACGAGAATAATCGACCAGGGACGGATTTAGATTAATTATCTCGTAATTAATCAAGGATGCTATCATAGTAAACATGCTAATAATATGATAACAACATAATTTATCTCCATAAATTAATCAATATGTTCAAAACATATACATAAAATGATTGGCCCTAGGGCACAATCTCCAACAATATTAACTTAAATTTAGCAGTAAGTATAATATTTAAACATGAATAGTCAAGTTTGTTTGTGATTTAATTTCGAATGGTATATTTAATAAAATAATTAAATTAATTATGATCATATATTGTGGAAAATCAATCTTATTATAATGTGCCCCAAAGACTATTTTGAAAAATATAAAAGTTTATTGACCATAAATGGAAGATAATTCAAACAATAGAGATACATAGCTGTTTTTTGTGTTGCAAGGACCAATCTGATAAAGATGACAAACATTTGAGTTCAATCTTTGATTAATTAAAGACTTGGTTGAGAGAAATTTTATGAGAAAGCGAAGATTTTGATTCATCAAAACTCTAATGATCTTTCTGCAATTTCTTTTTTAATAACTCTCTAGTTCTTGGATTGAAATTGTAAAAGAACTTCATCAATTCTTTTAATTTGTTGTGTTTTGATTCGTTTTATTAAAGGGAGAGGACCTAAACGCACAAAAAAAATCTTATTAAGGAGTGAAATATGGTTTAAGCTGCAATAGAAACGAACAAATAAGATGTAGTAGAAATCGACGATTAAGATTGAGCCAAGTCAGCACTTTTTGTTAAATCTTGACAAAAAATAACCCCAGGGTACTAAAGTACTAACGACGCAAACCTTAGAGTAGTCGAGTGTCAAATTTTGTCTTTCAGAGTACCAAAGTGGATTCGGTCCTAAAGCATGGTATCAAAGTGCATTTTAATCTTATATATATACAAGTTTCTCCAATTTTTCATTTAAATAATCAAATTGTTAATTATCATAATATATATTCACCGAGGAAACACGTACACTGATACAGGAATGGGATACGATATGGATACAGACAAACCAACATGTTAAATTCATAAAATTATATAATACAACATGACATATAATTATATACATAAAAATAATTAAACATTCATAAATCTTGATAATAAATTCAAAAATTAAAATTTGTTTATGACATATATCATATATGTTATTATTTTCTGTTAGTCAGAATGCACAAGGAAAAATATACCAAGAGGAAAGGTGAATTGAAAATTAAAACTTTTTCGTTAAGTTAAAAGAATTCCTTAAACAGTTCCTTAGAACGTTTCCTCCTCGATAAATTCCTTAACAGTTTCCTTATAAAAATAGTTCCTCAACAAAAACAGTTTCTTTAAGAAAAACAATTCCTTCACTAGAATAAGTAAAATTGCGGAATATAAAGAGTTAAGAGACAGAAAGATCCAGACCAAGGCAGTCAAGATCTAGATTTAAATCGTAAGATCGTACGATCTTACCATCTTGCAAGGCCAATTCTAGTTAAATCGGATGCAGGATCGGTT
>QANZ01018498.1:0-24307 GCA_003254925.1 Chamaecrista fasciculata
TTTTTGCTTCCGCTGCCCTTGGCGCCTAGGATTCCCAACAGTTTTCAGCCTGAGAGATATGGATTTCTGGTAACTGAAAACAAGGATGTGTTGCTCACAGAGCGTGGTGAGCCGACCACCTATCAAGAGGCCATCGTGGACCCCAACTCCGAGAAATGGGTTGAAGCCATGAAGGCTGAGATGCAATCCATGTACGACAACGAGGTATGGACCTTAGTCGCTCCACCCGAAGGGGTAAAACCCGTAGGGTGCAAGTGGGTTTTCAAAGAGAAAACAGACATGGATGGCAACGTCAACGTCTTCAAGGCGAGGTTAGTTGCAAAGGGTTTACTCAATGTCATGGGATGACGAAACGTTTTCCCCAGTTGCAATGGCCGATTCCATTAGGATCCTTCTTGTCATAGCCACATATTATGACTATGAGATATGGCAAATGGATGTCAAAACAACATTCCTTAATGGAAGGTTGCCCGAGGATGTGTACGTGACACAACCTGAGGGGTTTGAATGTCCAAAGGAACCAGGAAAGGTATGCAAGCTTCAGAGAACCATTTGTGGATTAAAGCAAGCATCTCGAAGTTGGAATCATCGTTTTGATGAGGTAGTCAAAGAGTTTGGCTTCTTACAAAAGCCTGATGAGCCTTGTGTTTACAAGAAGGTTAGTGGGAGCACAATTGTGTTCTTGGTGCTATATGTCAATGACATATTGCTGATTAGAAGTGATAATCCTAACTTGGAGATTGTGAATCTTGGATAGGGAAAATCATTCTCAATGAAGGACTTAGGAGAAGCTGCCTATATTCTAGGCATCAAGATCTATAGAGATAGATCTCGAAGGCTTCTTAGATTTAGTCAGAGTACATACTTGGATGAGGTACTGAAGAGGTTCAGTATGCAAGACTCCAAGAAGGGATTCATACCAAAGAATCATGGCTTGACCCTGAGCAAGAAACAGTGTCCCAAGACACTTGTTGAGCGAGGGCGCATGAGTGGCATCCCTTGTGCTTCGGCAATAGGATCCATCGTGTATGCCATGCTATGTACTCGACTAGATGTGTCATTTGCCCTGAGCATAACGAGTTGGTTCCAACAAGACCATGGTGAGGGACATTGGACCGCTGTCATAAACATCCTTAAGTACTTAAGAAGAACTCAAGATGAATTCTTGGTCTATAGTGGAACTGATGTGAAATTGGTTACACAGGTGCCCGTTTTCAAACCGACCAAGATGTTTTAAATTGCAGTTTAAATACGTATTTTTCTCCTGAACGCTGGCATCGTGAGTTGGAAAGGTTCCAAGCAGAGCATGATTGCTGATTCTACAACGTAGGGTTGGTCGCGTGGAGACGCGGACCGTAAAACTAGTGTCTGAAGTATCCTTGGTGATCACCCTGTGGAGACAGGAAAGACACCAAATGGGACTGGGTCCCCACTGACGTTCCGACTGTGATATATACTCAGACGTTATCACCTTGAGATGGTGATGTCAAGATATGTAAAGTAGCACTCGAGGATCAAGTTGTCGATCCTCTTACGAAACCCCTAGCACGGGTATTACATGAAAGTCATGTAATGTCAATGGAGATTAGACACATTAATGGATGTTCCTAGTGTAGGAACAGTTTGATTAATGATTGTACCTAGTGCAAGTGGGAGTCTGTTGGAGATTGTGCCCTAGGGCCAATCATTTTATGAAAATGTTTTGAACATTTTGATTGACTTATGGAGATGAATCATGTTTTTATCATATTATTAGCATGTTTACTATGATAGCGTCCTTGATTAATTATGAGATAATTAATCTAAATCCGTCCCTGGTCGATTATTTTCGTGGGAGCGAGAATGAACCAAGACCAGCATGACCTCGGTGTATGGAGATGCATGCACTAGATGCTTTACGAGAGTCATGGTGCAATAAGTAAAGGGTTACAAGTTGCTGGACCGACCCGGAGAGTCCTTCATGGGTTTTAGTCATAAGCTAGCCTCTCCTGTACACCTGTCACGATAGCCTTAGACCTGAGGTCTTGACTATTCCGGCGTTGTAGTTGTCAAACTTTGGCCTAGTCTAACGTTACCCGTAGCAGGGTAGCCATAAGGGCTAGGTACGGGTTTGGTTGATTGCCGTGTTGAGGAATGTGGTTGACGAAGATGGGATTTTGTCCCTCATTACGATGAGAGATATCTAATTGGCGCCCTCGATGAGTCTGTCCAAGGAAAGAGTGGCCACTCAAGAAAATGGGACTAACTCGGGAAATCGAGAAAGTTGTGGTTTGAATTATGGATGATTTTCCCGTGCCTAATCCATGACCAAGATATCGTGTGATAATGGGGATTATGACAAGGTGGTACTTAGGTTAAGTCGTTAACGTTAAAACGATAACTCGCGTGTTTTGGGTAGTCCTGATGGCTTGCTAGAGTCCGCTCTCGACTTGTGAGTCATAAAGATGGCTTGCTGCCAACTTCACCTGAGGCCTGCTGGGTCACACATGAGCAGGATCAAGATGCTATTTTGGGACACGAATTAGGGTTAATTCGTGAGTCACTTTGGTGACACAATTTAAGACATAGCTAAATGTCTTAGGACATTAAATCTTGTCTTAAATAAATATCTATGAAAGTGACATTTAAATTTGTTGGACAAATTTAAATATATATTAATTGTAAATGGTTTACAATGAAATTCTTGTTTAAAATATTAGGGAATAATAAATTAAATAGATTTCCTAAAAGTTAGGGGATTATCGATTTATTAAATTCACTAATATTTGGGATAACAAGATAATTGGGGTGGCGCCCTTTTTTTTATGGTCTAATTTAATTAATGAAAATGTTTTGTTAATTAAATAAAGATAATAAGATTTGAATTTTGAATTCAAGGAATCTTTTTGAAAAGATTCAGGATTTGAATTAAAGATATTAAAGTAATATTTTAATTCAATAATCTTAAAAAGATAACAAGTAGGATATAACTACCTAAAGAGTTTGGGTTGTTATGGAATTCCTCTTGAACTTGAGGAGGATGGCGCCTATCTTAGTGTCTTGGGGTGCAAGATTTGATCTTGCATTTTGAGTTTAAGATATGAGCCAAATCGAAATCTTAATTAAATATTAAAGTAATATCTTAATTATGAATTTAATCCTCATGACTCATTCCAACCAATAGGATTTGAGGAATCAAATATGTGTTTCAAGGTTTGATCTTGTAAGGCCAAGATTTTGATTTGCCCTTAGGTTTTTGAATTATAATATTAGTGTAATATTATAACTCAAAGATTTTGGAAATCCTTATCCATGATTTTAGGAAACCCTAAGATTTGGGAATGAGATATTATATAAGCACACTAGAGGGGTGAAAGTCGAAGGTGTGGCTTAATAATTTTGTGAGACAAAATTTCGCCTAGATCTTCCTAGAGAGAAACGAAAAATCGTCAAGCTTAAGTTTTAGAGAGAGAAAGTCGTGTTCTTCTCTTAGAGAGAGAATTGTGACCTAAGCCCTAAAACACCTAGCTTCTTGTGTGTTTCTTGCGCCACCTATCTTGGAATCAAGAACTGTTCTTGGTTCTTCAAGATTCATAGATAATCGTTCCCATTTTCACTTGGGAAGAAGTGAAGGAGGCTAGCACCTGGGCATCTGCCAAACTGCTCGTGTGGATCATCGGCAGAGGAAGAACACTTGGAGTGGACTTCTCAACTCGCGAATCCATTTGCACCGATTGAATTTTGGTAAATTTCTTTCTTTAACTAATATAAATGTTGATAGTGGATCCTGGAAGGATTCATAGAGAAGCAAAATTTTTAAATTACCGTGTTTTCCGCTGCGCTGACCATATGATTTCCCAACAGTCTTGTCTTTAATAAAATCTACATTTGTGATATTTAAATTTGTTAGACAAGTTTAAATATATTAATTGTTAAATAGTTAATTTGATTAATCTATTTACAATTGAATTCTTGTTTAAAATATTAGGAAATAATAAATTGAATAAGCTTCCTAAAAGTTAGGGGATTATTGATTTATTAAATTCTTTAATATTGGATAACAAGAGAGAGAGGGTGGCGCCTCTTTCTTGATTTTAATTAATAAAAATGTTTTGTTAATTTAAAATCAAGATTTAAATTTGAATTCAAGATTTGATTTTGAATTCAAGATTCAAGTTTGAATTAAGATATTAGGGTAATATTTTAATTCAATTTGTTAAGGAAATTAATAAGTTGGTTATAACTTCCTAAGAGTTAGGGTTGTTATCTTATTTATTAAATTCCTATAAAAAGGGTAAGGAGGATGACGCATGATTGATATCCAAATGCAAGATTTGATCTTGCATTTTGGTTTTCAAGATTGCATTTGGAATTTAAATTAAGTTATTAATGTAATATTTTAATTAAGAATTCAAATACTCCTGACTCGTTCCAACCAATGGAATTGGGCATTCAAGATTTAGTTTTCAAGATTTGATCTTGAAATTTAAATTTAAATTGCCTTTTAATCTTGAATTATAACATTAATGTAATTTTATAATCAAAATTTAGGGATGCCCTAATTAGATTAGTAATTCCCTATTTTCAAGATTATAATTCCCTATTTTCATGAGTTAGGAATGTGATTCCCTAATGAAACTATTTAAATACCACACAAGTAGACTATCCTAGGGAGAGAGAGAAAAACTCGCCAATTCTAAGTGGGGAGGAAAAATTCATCTAACCCTAAAGGAGTTTAGGGCTTGAGAGAATTCGACTAAAAACCCTAAAAGGTTTAGGGTTTGAGGCGTCTTGTGTGAGTGGGAAGAGAGAGAGAGGTGCCAAAAAATTTCTTGGTTCATCTCTTAAGTGCGCCACTTGGTTCTTGGATTTCAAGAAGTGTTCTTGAAATTCCAAGATTGTAGATTGGGTCCCAAGATCTCTTGGAGAAGAGATTGGAGGCTAGCACCTAGGTATCTGCCAAACTGTTCGTGTGGATCACCGATAGAGGAAGGACACGAGCCCGTGGACTTCTTGGAATCGCAAATGTCAAAGCTACCTTCTTGTTAGGTATACATCTTTCCTTTTCTAGTATAAACACAGTTAGTGGATCCTGGAAGGAAATTATAGGGTTATGCAAAAATTTTAATTTTACCTTTTTCTGCTGCGCTCGCTCTATAATTTCTCAACAGTGGTATCAGAGCCACACTAAATTGTGTTTATACTAGTTTTGTGGATGTACATGTGATGTATGATTGTATGTTTACTGTTTTTCATTCGGTATGCTTCAATCTTGCGAAAATCCACCACACGTTTTTGGACCTAAACTAAAGATTGTGCAAATTTATGTATTTGATACATAAGTTAATCAATTTGATGGATTAAAAATTTTCTTGAAATTTAGGTCTTTGTCGAAACCCTATATGTATTTTAATTAAAATTGTTTTGATTATAATATTGGAGGGTGGCCGAAAATTATAGATTATGAATTTATAATTTTTGGGTCAATAAATTCGAATTCTTAAATGTGATTCTTGAATTCTTGATGCAAGACTTAATTTTTCAAGAAAGGCATGTTAATTGCAAAAACCCTAATTAAACACAATTAAAATCGTTTTTTTGTGTGTGTGTCGTTGTATGATGATCGTGTATGTATAGATATATGCATTGTTCATGTATGAGTATGGTGTTAGATATGGCTCTAGGTCTTATTTTGGTAAATACAGCCTGCGTGTCGTCTCTCTAAATTCTGGATGTAAAATTTGTTTTCTCATCTCACTCCCCTCATATGTTCAAATGAGGTTTCCCGATGTAATTTTTCTTTGTTTTAGAAAAATTCTCTCATTGGCTTGAGGGAATTTAGGGTAGATGAGCCATATCCAAACACGGTCATTGTATGCATTTAGTTTTGTATTTGATGCAAATGGCGTTAGATGCATGATTAGGGGTCGCGATTTTAACATGCCAATTTCATATATTTACGCACAACCACGTATTCGATACGAGCGTAGGATTTTGTATGAGATACAAAATTCGTGCATGTGTTTATATGTATATGATACATGGGGGATAAACACTTGTCACACTCATTTAATTTTAAAATTGGATTTAAAATTGAACCAAAAATGGAACCTAAAAATTGAACCCTTATAAAATCTTAAGTTTTAATTGTTGGAATTCTCGGAGCCAAACGCACAGCGGAAGCAAGATAAAACAAAAATATTTAAAACGCATCGGCCAAGAATTCCCCCGGAGATCCGCTAGCTGAATTTAAAATCAGATACGAAAAGTGTTATACCTCAAAGTTTCAATCGGCTGGTTAAACTAGGCGAGTCAGAGAAGTCCATTTGCAACGTCCTTCCTCCACCGGTGATCCACACGAACAGTTTCCCGAACACAAGGTGCTAGCCTTCTGTTTCTTTCTCCAAAGAAACAAGGGACTGAATCTACGGTACTTGAATCCAAGAACTCCTTCTTGAATCCAATCAACAAGGTGGCGCAAAAGACGAGAAGACAACAACAAAACTCCTTTTGTTTTTCTTCTCTCAAAAACCCTAGAAATCCCACACTTCGAATTTCTCTCTAACTCTTTAGAAGAATTCGAATTCTCTCTCTAGGAAGGTGGGTGGCAATTTTTCACTCTCTCTACAAGGAGGAAGACGAATTGCCAATTGAAATTAGGGTTTCACTTGTATGCTATGGGCTAGGCGACTTTAGGCTTATAATTACCAAAAATATGGAATTTTATAATTATAAAATCATGACATTACAATAATATCATATTTTAAGACTTGAATATCTAATTAAAATATTACCATAATATTTTAATTCAAATTCAAACTGCTATCTTGGAGAATCAAATGGAAGATCAAATCTTCCCATTGGACCCACCAAGATAGGTGCCTAATGCCTTGATTTTTAATGGAATTTTATAAATAAAAAATAACTCCTAACTTTTAGGAAGTCATAACCAACTTATTTTATCCCAATGATTTTGAATTAAAATATTNAATGGTTTTTGAATTAAAATATTACCTTAATATATTTAATTCAAAATTTGAATCTTGAATTTAAATTCTTTATTGAATTAAAATATTACCCCAATATCTTAATTCAAATCTTGAATTTCAAATTCAAATTCAAACTCATGATTTAAATTAATAAAACATTTTTATTAATTAAATCTCCTTAAAAAGAGGTGCCACCCTCTATGCCAATATTAGTGAATTTTATAAATCAATAATCTCCTAACTTTTAGGAAACTTATTTGATTTATTATTCCCTAATATTATAATTATAAATAGATTAATCTCTATTAACCATTTAACAATTATTTAAACTGTAGAAAATTTAAGACAAGACTTAATGTCCCAGACATTCTTGCTATGTCTTAAAATGTGTCACCGGAGTGACCCACGAATTAACCCTAATTGGTGTCCCTTTCAAGTGGTGTTCTGTTCCTGCTCGTGTGTGACCCAGCAGGCCCCACGTGAAGTTGGCAGTAGGTCATCCCCATGACCCACAAGTCGTGAGCGGACTCTAGCAAGCCATCACAACTACCCAAAACACGTGAGTTATCATTTTTTTTACCAAAACCGATATAACCTTAGTACCTCGTTAACACCGAGGATCCTCCTTGCTATAGCCGCATATTATGACTATGAGATATGGCAAATGGATGTCAAAACAACATTCCTTAATGGAAGGCTGCCCTAGGATGTGTACATGACACAACCCGAGGGGTTTGTATGTCCAGAGGAACCAGAGAAGGTGTGCAAGCTTCAGAGACACATTTATGGATTGATCATTTTCAAAGAGAAAACCAACATGGATGGCAACGTTAATGTCTTTAAGGCCAGGCTAGTTGCAAAGGGGTTCACTCAACGTTATGGTATTGACTATGATGAAAGGTTTTCCCCAGTTGCAATGGCCAAGTCCATTAGGATCCTCCTTGCCATAGCCGCATATTATGACTATGAGATATGGCAAATGGATGTCAAAACAGCATTCCTTAATGGAAGGCTGCCCGGAGATGTGTACATGACACAACCTAAGGGGTTTGTATGTCCAGAGGAACCAGAGAAGGTGTGCAAACTTCAGAGATCCATTTATGGATTGAAGCAAGCATCACAGAGTTGGAATGATCATTTTGATGAGGTAGTCAAAGAGTTTGGCTTCTTGCAAAACCCTAATGAGCCTTGTGTTTACAAGAAGGTTAGTGGGAGCACGATTGTTTTCTTGGTGCTTTATGTCTATGACATATTGCTCATTGGAAATGATGTCCCTACCTCGGAGATTGTGAAATCTTGGTTGGGAAAATCATTCTCGATGAAGGACTTAGGAGAAGCTGCCTAAATTCTAGGCATCAAGATCTATAGAGATAGATCTCGAAGGCTTCTTGGATTAAGTTAGAGTACATACTTGGAAAAGGTACTGAAACGGTTCAGTATGGAGGATTCCAAGAAGGGATTCATACCGATGAATCATGGTTTAGTCCTGAGCAAGAATCAGTGTCCTAAGACACTTGATGAGCGAGGGCGCATGAGTGGCATTCCTTATGCTTCGGTAATAGGATCCATCATGTATGCCATGTTGTGTACTCGACCAGATGTGTCGTTTGCCTTGAGCATGACGAGCCGGTTCCAACAAGACCCTGATGAGGATCATTGGATCGTTGTCAAAAACATCCTTAAGTACTTGAGAAGGACTAAGGATGAATTCTTGGTTTACGGTGGAACTGATGAAGAGCTATGTGTAATTGGTTACATAGATGCCAGTTTTCAAACCGACCAAGATGATTTTAAATCGCAGTCTGGATACGTGTTTCTCCTGAACGGTGGCAGCGTGGGTTGGAAGAGTTCCAAGCAGAGCACGATTGTTGATTCTACAATAGAGCCTGAGTATATAACGGTGTCAGAGCTAGTTTCAAGGAGTTCTGCTGTAAAGGGGGTTCTGACAGTGTGACCTGTGACGAAGTGTTGGCTCTTATCCCTTGCAGTCCCGGTAATAGGGTTGGTCTTGTGGAGACGCAGACTGTAAAACTAGTGTCTGAGGTGCGCTTGGTGGTCACCTTGTGGAGACAGGAATGGCGCTAGGTGGGATTTGATCCCCATTGTTTTCCAGCAGTGGTATCAAAGGACGAAACATATACTCAAACGTTACCACTTTGAGATGGTCGACAGAGGTGATGTCAAGATATGTAAAGTAGCAGGCAAGGATAATGTTGATGATCCTCTTACGAAACCTCTAGCATGGGTAGTACATGAACGCCATGTAACGTTGATGGGGATTAGACACATTGATCAATGTACCTAGTGTAGGAACAGTTTGATTAAAAATTGTACCTAGTGCAAGTGGGAGTTTGATGGAGATTGTGCCCTAGGGCCAATCATATTATATGTATGAACATATTGATTGACTAATTTATAGATGATAAATCGAGTCGTTATCATATTATTAGCATGTTTACTGTGATAACAATCCTTGATTAATTATGTGATAATTATTCTAAACTGTCCCTGCTCGATTATTCACGTGGGAACGTGAATGAACTAAGACCAGCATGACTTCGGTGTATGGAGATACATGCATGAGATGCTTTACGAGAGTCATGGTGCAATTATGTAAGGTGTTACAAGTTGCTGGACTGACCCGGAGAGTCCTGCATGGGTTTAGTCATGAGCTAGCCTCTCCTATACACCCGTCACGATGCCCTTAGACCTGAGGTCTTGACTATTCCAGCGTTGTAGATGTCGAACTTTGGCCTAGTCCAACGTTGCCCGTAACAGGGTAGCCATACAGGCTAGGTACGAGTTTGGTTGTTTACCGTGCTGAGGAATGTGGTTGACCAAGAAGGAATTTTGTCCCTCATCAAGTTGAGAGATATTTTAATGGGCCACACATGGAAGTGGGACTAACTCAAGGAATCGAGAAAGTTATGGTTTGGATTAAGGATGACTTTCCAGTGCCTTATCCATGACCAAAATATCTTGTGACAATAGGGATTATGACAACGGTACTAAGGTTAAGTCGTTGGCGTTAGAACGATAACTCAAGTGTTTTGGGTAGTCGTGATGGCTTGCTAGAGTCCGCTCTCGACTTGTGAGTCATAGAGATGTCTTGCTGCCAACTTCACGTGAGGCCTGCTGGGTCACACACGAGCAGGATCAAGATACCATAATGGGACACGAAATAGGGTTTAATTCGTTAGTCACTTTAGTGACATAATTTAAGACATAGTTGAATGACTAGCACATGAAGTCTTGTCTTAAATAAAATCTACATTTGTGATATTTAAATTTGTTAGACAAGTTTAAATATATTAATTGTTAAATAGTTAATTTGATTAGTCTATTTACAATTGAATTCTTGTTTAAAATATTAGGGAATAAGAAATTGAATAAGCTTCCTAAAAGTTAGGGGATTATTGATTTATTAAATTCTTTAATATTGGATAACAAGAGAGAGAGGATGGTGCCTCTTTCTTGATATTAATTAATAAAAATGTTTTGTTAATTTAAACTCAAGATTTAAATTTGAATTCAAGATTTGATTTTGAATTCAAGATTCAAGTTTGAATTAAGATATTAGGGTAATATTTTAATTCAATTTGTTAAGGAAATTAATAAGTTGGTTATAACTTCCTAAGAGTTAGGGTTGTTATTTTATTTATTAAATTCCTATAAAAAGGGTAAGGAGGATGGCGCATGATTGATATCCAAGTGCAAGATTTGATCTTGCATTTTGGTTTTCAAGATTGCATTTTGAATTTAAAGTAAGATATTAATGTAATATTTTAATTAATAATTCAAATACTCCTGTCTCGTTCTAACCAATGGGAATTGGGCATTCAAGATTTAGTTTTCAAGATTTGATCTTGAAATTTAAATCTAAATTGCCTTTTAATCATGAATTATAACATTAATGTAATTTTATAATCAAGATTTAGTGATTCCCTAATTAGATTAGTAATTCCCTATATTACAATTCCCTATTTTCATGAGTTAGGAATGTGATTCCCTAATGAAACTATTTAAATACCACACAAGTCTCATAACCCGTTGAGACATAACACAAGTTGACTATCCTAGGGAGAGAGAGAAAAACTCGCCAACCCTAAGTGGGGAGGAAAAATTCATCTAACCCTAAAGGAGTTTAGGGCTTGTTAGAATTCGACTAAAAACCCTAAAAGGTTTAGGGTTTGAGGCGTCTTGTGTGTGTGAGAAGAGAGAGAGACGCCAAGAAAGTTGTTCTTGGTTCATCTCTTGAAGTGCTCCACTTGGTTCTTGGATTTCAAGAAGTGTTCTTGAAATTCCAAGTTTGTAGATCGGGTCCCAAGATCTCTTGGGGAAGAGATTGGAGGCTAGCACCTGGGTATCTGCCAAACTGTTCGTGTGGATCACCGGCAGAGGAAGGACACGAGCCCGTGGACTTCTTGGAATCGCAAATGTCAAAGCTACCGTCTGATTAGGTATACATGTTTCCTTTTCTAGTATAAACACAGTTAGTGGATCCTGGAAGAAAATTATAGGGTTATGCAAAAATTTTAATTTTACCTTTTTCCGCTACGCTCGCTCTATAACTTCCCAACACCTTCTTGTACACAAGGCTCATCAGGGTTTTGCAAGAAGCCAAACTCTTTGACCACCTCATCAAAACGATGATTCCAACTCCGGGATGCTTGCTTCTATCCATAAATGGATCTGTGAAGTTTGCACACCTTCTCTGGTTCCTCTGGACATACAAACCCCTTAGGTTGTGTCATGTACACATCTCCGGGCAGCCTTCCATTAAGGAATGCTGTTTTGACATCCATTTGCCATATCTCATAGTCATAATATGCGGCTATGGCAAGGAGGATCCTAATGGACTTGGCCCTTGCAACTGGGGAAAACCTTTCATCATAGTCAATACCATAACGTTGAGTGAACCCCTTTGCAACTAGCCTGGCCTTAAAGACATTAACGTTGCCATCCATGTTGGTTTTCTCTTTGAAAACCCACTTGCACCCTACGGCTTTTACACCTTCAGGTGGATCGACTAAGGTCCATACCTTATTTGTTGGAGATTGTGCCCTAGGGCCAATCGTTTTTTTGTGTTAAATATGTTATGAGCATATTATTAATTTATGGAAGATAAATTAATGTGTTGTCATATTATTAGCATGTTTACTATGATAACATCCATGATTAATTATAAGATAATTAATCTAAACTTGTCCCTGGTCAATTATTTTTGTGGGAACAAAAATGAACTAAGACCAGCATGACCTCGGTGCATGAGATGCACGCACTAGATGCTGGGACGAGAGTCATGGTGCAATTACGTAAGGTGGTTACGAATTGCTGGACTGACCCGGAGAGTCCTGCATGGGTTTAGTCATCAGCTAGTCTCTCCTAGTACGCCTGTAGCGATGCCTTTGACCTGAGGTCAATGACTATTCCAGCGTTGCAGTTGTCAGTCTTTGGCTTAGTCTAACGCTGCCCGTAACAGGGTAGTTATACGGGCTGAGTACGGGGCTGGTTGATTGCTCTGCAGTGGAATGTGGATTGGCCAAAATGGGATTTTGTCCCTCATTAAGTTGAGAGATATCTAACTGGCGCCCTCGATGAGTCTGTCCAGGAAAATGCGTGGCCACGCTGGGATTTGGGACTTACTCAAGGAATCGAGAAAGTTGAGGTTTGGATTATGGATGACATACCTGTGCCTAGTCCATGACCAAGATATCGTAGGACAATCGGATCACGTACACGGAGGTACTGAGGTTAAGTCGTTCTTCCGGTTACCGAACGATAACTCACGGATTTTGGGTAGTTGTGATGGCTTGCTAGAGTCCGCTCACAACTTGTAGGTCATGGGGATGCCCTACTGCCAACTTCACGTGGGGCCTGCTGGGTCACACACGAGCAGGAACTGATCACCATTCGAGTGGGACACGAATTAGGGTTAATTCGTGGGTCACGCGAGTGACACGATTTAAGACACAGAGGAAATGTCTGGGACATTAGGTCTGGTCTTAATTAATCTACAGATGACATATTTAGATTTGTGGGACAAATTTAAATATTAATAATTGAATATAATTAATGAGATTAATTATAGGCAATTTAAATATTAGGAAAATAATTCTGGATAATGTTCCTAAGAGTTAGGAAATTATTGAATTATAAAATTCCTAATAAATAGGAGAGGGTGGCGCCTCTTGGGAATTATTTGGGTTAAATAAAAATGTTTTATTTAATTCAAATAATATTTGAAATTCAAATGGAGATTTGAAATTCAAAAGATTTGGTGAGTATCTTTTAATATCTTTGGTGAATCAAAAATTAGAGGTTTTTGATTAATTAAATTCCAAGGATAATTAAAGGGGGTTAGGCGCCATCTTGGTGGGTCCCATTGGGAGATTTGATCTCTCAATTTGATTCTCCAAGATTGCATTTTGAATTTAAATATAATATTAAGGTAATATTATAATTATAAATTCAAGGCCTAAAATAATTATATTATCAGAATATCTTTATTTTAGGAATTATTAAATCACCAAAATTTCTCCCTATATAAAGGGGGCAAGTCGACTTGCCCATCATGCATAGCATACAAACCCTAGTTTTATTTTTCCTCCTAAGAGTTAGAGAGAGAAAAATTCCTTTGCACACACATTAGAGAAATTCGACTTTCTCTAAGAGTTAGAGAGAGAATTCGAACTTCCTCTAGAATTAGGGTTTTGAGAGAAGAATAGGCAAGAAGGAGTTCTTGTGGGGGGATTCTTCTAAGCGCCACCTCCATTGCTGAATTATCAAGAAGGAGTTCTTGAAAATTCAGAGGTCTGTAGATTGGTCCCGGAAATTCTTTTGAGAAAAGAATTTGGAGGCTAGCACCTCGGTGATCAAAGAAACTGTTCGTGTGGATTACTGGCAGAGGGAGAACTCTGGGAGTGGACTCCGTGGAACTCGCCCCGTACAACCATCGTTTTGAAACTCTGAGGTATAACACTAACCAAAAGTTTTAAATTCTACTAGCGGATCCGTTCGGGAATCATAGGACCTAGGCATTATTTTTAATTTTATTTTTGCTTCTGCTGCCTTAGGTGCCTAGGATTCCCAACATTATTGTCGTACATGGATTGCATCTCTGCCTTCATGGCTTCAACCCATTTTTCAGAGTTGGGACCCACAATAGCTTCTTGATAGGTGATAGGATCACCACGCTCCATGAGCAACACATCCTTGTTCTCAGTCATCAAAAATTCATATCTTTGAGGTTGAGAACATGTTGTATCAGACCTTCGTGGTCCTTGTGCTACTAGAGGAGTTCTATTAGAACATGTTCTATCTTGTGGCTCTTCTCTAGTTTCCTTCTGCGCCTCTTGAGTGTCTTGTGGATCTTGAACCTCTTCAAGATCTATCTTACTCCCACTGTCTCTTTTGGAGACAAAATCCTTTTCTAGAAAGAATCCATTTTTGACTACAAACACTTTGTTGTCAGATGGGTAGTAGACATAATACCCCCTTGTTTCCTTGGGGTAACCCACAAATAAAGACTTTAGATATTTGGGAGACAGTTTATCGTTAGGCTGTTGCTTAACGTAAACTTCACATCCCCAAACCTTGAGGTAAGCAAAACTGGGCCTCTTCCCAGTCCATATCTCATATGGTGTCCTCTCAACTGCCTTAGACGAACATGGTTAAGTGTGAACGCAGCAGTTTCTAGAGCATGCCCCCAAAAGGATGGCGGAAGATCAGCCTGACTCATCATAGATCGGACCATATTTAATAAAGTCTGATTCCTCCTCTCAGAAACACCATTCCACTGTGGGCTTCCAAGAGGGGTAAGTTGTGAGACTATCCCACAACTTCTAAGATGATCAATAAACTCTTGGCTCAAATACTCGCCTCCTCGATCGGATCGAAAGACTTTTATTTTCTTTCTAAGTTGCTGATGGAGATTATGCCCTAGGGCCAATCATTTTATGTATATGTTTTGAACATATTGATTAATTTATAGATGATAAATTATGTTGATATCATATTATTAACATGTTTACTATGATAGCGTCCTTGATTGATTATGTGATAATTAATCTAAAACTGTCCCTTGTCGATTGTTCTCGTGGGAGCGAGAATGAACCAAGACCAGCATGACCTCGGTGTATGGAGATACATGCACTAGATGCTTTACGAGAGTCATTGTGCAATTATGTAAGGGGTTACGAGTTGCTGGACTGACCCGGAGAGTCTTGCATGGGTTTTAGCCATGAGCTAGCCTCTCCTGTACCCTTGTTACGATGCCTTTAGACTTGAGGTCTTGACTATTCCAGCGTTGTAGATGTCAAACTTTGGCCTAGTCCAACGTTGTCCGTAGCAGGGTAGCCATACAGGCTAGGTAGGGGTTTGGTTGTTTACCGTTCTAAGGAATGTGGTTGACCAAGATGGGATTTTTTCCCTCATTAAAGATGAGAGATATCTAACTGGCGCCCTCGATGAGTCTGTCCAAGGAATGTGTGGCCACACAGGGAAATGAGACTAACTCAAGAAATCGAGAAAGTTGTGGTTTGGATTATGCATGACTTTCCCGTGCCTAATCCATGACCAAGATATCGTGTGACAATAGGGATCAAATCAAGGAGGTACTTAGGTTAAGTCATTTTGGCGTTAAAGCAATAACTCACGTGTTTTGGGTAGTCGTGATGGCTTGCTAGAGTCCGCTCTCGATTTGTGAGTTATAGAGATGACTTGCTGCCAACTTTACGTGAGGCCTGTTGGGTCACACATGAGGAGGATCAAGATGCCGCAATGGGACACGAATTAGGGTTAATTCGTGAGTCACTTTAGTGACACAATTTAAGACATAGTTGAATGTCTCAAGACATGAAGTCTTGTCTTAAATAAATATCTACTTCTATGATATTTAAATTTGTTGGACAAGTTTAATTATATTAATTGTTAAATAGGTAATTGGATTAATCTATTTTCGATTATATTCTTGTTTATAATATTAGGGAATAATAAATTAGATAAGCTTCCTAAAAGTTAGGAGATTATTGATTTATTAAATTCACTAATATTGGGATAATAAGCTTGAGGGTGGCTCCTCATGTATGATGATTTTAATTAATGGAAATGTTTTGTTAATTAGAGTCATGACTTGGATTTGAATTTGAATTCAAGATTTGATTTTGATTTCAAGATTCAAATTTTGAATTAAAGATATTAGGGTAATATCTTAATTCAATATTGTTGGAAATTAATAAGTGGGTTATAACTTCCTAAGAGTTAGGATTGTTATTTTGATTTATTAAATTCCTTTGAAAATTAAGGGGGTATGGCGCATTTTATGTGGGACCAAGAGCAATATTTGATCTTGCATTTTGATTCTCAAAGATTGCATTTTGAATTCAAAGTAAGATATTAAGGTAATATTTTAATTAACAATTCAAGGCCTAAAATTATAATATTATTGTAATCTTATAATTTTATAATTTGATAATCCACTAATTTATGGATTCCCTAATTATAATTATCAACTCCCCAAACTCTACAAATAGGAGAGAAAAAGTCGACTTGCACACTTTTTGACACACAAGAGGGAAAATTCGACTTGCACATTTTGTGAGACAAAATGCGCTAACCCTAGTTTTAGAGAGAGGAACTCGATTTCCGCAAGGAGAGAGAGGAAGCTCGACTTGCACCCTAACTTTAGGGTTTTTGAGAGTGAACAAGAATAGTTCTTGTGAGCTAGGCGCCACTTTGTTCTTGAAGTTCAGGAACCGTTATTGAATTTCAAGAACCGTAGATAGAGTCCCGTATTCACTTGGGAAGAAGTGAAGGAGGCTAGCACCTGGGCATCTGCCAAACTGCTCGTGTGGATCACCGGCAGAGGAAGGACACTCGGAGTGGACTTGTCAGACTCGCGAACTCAAAGCACCGATTTTTTTGGTAAAACTCTTTTCCTTCTTCTAGTGTAAATTCATATAGCGGATCCTGGCTGGAAATCATATGAGCTGCGTTATTTAAGGTTTTAATTTTAATTTTATTTTTGCTTCCGCTACGCGCCGCTCTGTAATTCTCCAACAGTGGTATCAGAGCCACGCTATTTTGGGTTTATATTAGTTTTGGTGATTATACATGTGATGTATGATTATGTGTTTACCGTTTTCAATCGTATGCTTAAAAGTTTTTCGAAAATCCACCACATGTTTTGGAACCTATCTAAAAATTGGTGCAAGTATATGTATGTGATACATAGGAAAATCAATCGGATTGATTTTATAATTATCTTGAAATTTTAAGTCTTGATCGAAAAACCCTATATATATATTTTAATTAAAATTGTTTTGATTATAATATGTGTAGGGTGGTCGAAATTTTTAAATTAAGAATTTATTAATTTTGGGCCAATAAGTCGAAATTCTTAAATTTGATTCTTGAATTTTAATTATTGGTACAAGACTTAATTTTAAGAGGGCATGTTAAATTGCACAAACCCTAACTGAACACAATCAAGAAAGTCGTTTTTTGTATGTGTTGTATGTTTGCCGTGTTTATATATATTTATATGTGTGAAGTGTTCATGTATGTTTAAATATGGTGTTGGATATGGCTCTAGGTATTTTTGGTAAATACGGCCTGCGTGTCGTCTCCCTGAAATTCTCGATGTAATTTTATTTTGTTTTTACCTCAATGTAAACGAGGTTTTCACAATGTAATTTTCTTTTTCCTTTTTAGAAAAATTCTCTCATTGGTTTGAGGGAATTTTAGGGTAGATGAGCCATATCCGAACACGGTCTTATATGCATTTAGTAATTTTTGTATGAGATGCAATTTGCGCTAGATGTATGTGTAGGGGTGCGACTTAACATGCTATATTTTAAATTCACGCATAAATACATATTCGATACGAGCATAGAATTTTGTATGAGATACAAAATTCGTGCATGTGTTTATATGTATGCGATACATGGGGAATAAACACATGGCACAACTCATTTAATTTTAAAATTGGATTTAAAATTGAACCAAAACGGAACTTTTAAAATTAAAACCTTTTAAAATCTTAAGTTTTAATGCCATTAATAAAACACCCTGTCGAAACCTTGTTCATCGTAGAGCGGTGATCGCCTCCGTGACACGTATCTACTTTTACCTTGGGGAGACACGGGTGAATGGGAGATTCAACGCAATGCCTTGTTGAAATCTCGGTTTGTTAAATGAGGTAATCGCCTCCGCGACACGTGTTTAGTGGGCCTTGGTGATATGGGGATGGGCTTCGGCCTCGTTGTTTTTGAGCCTAGCCATTCACGAGTTTTATTGTGTGACTTAATGTGGTTATCAAATCGGATTTGGACCTCAAGGCATTAGATGGGATAAACATGTCATAATAAGTATCATATGATGATACAGTCCCATAAAGATCTAAGAGTCACATGAGATGTGATTGGTAAGGAGTTACCTACATAAGTAACCTAAGGGTGCACGATCGCCTCCGCGACGGTAAACTTTGGTGAAATATGGGTCTTGGCCACTAATAATAAGTTTGCTGGGTTTTATAAAATGGTGGATATATTTTTGCTAATTAAACTTTCATATCTTAATTGTAGAATCAAATGGCAACCAATAGTTCAACACTGTCACTGCGGTTTATCCTTGAGAAGGATAAATTGACTGGGACAAACTTCCTTGACTGGTTTCGGAATGTGAGAATTGTTTTCACCAAAGAGAGGAAGTTGTATGTCCTAGAGAACCCCATTCCTGCGCAGCCTGCTAACAATGCTCCAAGAGCTCAAAGGGATGCTTATGAGAAGCATCTTAGTGATTCTGTGGACGTTGCTTGCCTGATGCTAGCCACTATGGTTCCCGAGTTACAAAAGAACTTGGAGAACATGGGGGCTTTCGAGATGGTTACACATCTGGAGGAAATGTTCCAGCATCAGGCTAGGCAAGAGAGGTTTGAGACCACAAAGGCTCTACACTCTTGCAAAATGGCTGAAGGTGCATCGGTTAGTACCCATGTCTTGAAGATGAAGGGGTACATAGATCACCTTGGTAGGCTGAGATTTCCCATCACCCCAGAGCTAGCGACGGATTTGATCCTTAACTCGCTACCTAGGAGTTATGACCAATTTGTCATGAACTTCAACAAGAATGGGATGGAGAAATCCGTTTCTGAGCTGCATGGGATGCTCAAGACTACTGAGGTATCCATTAAGAAGGCGCCTAACACTGTCATGATGGTTCAGAATGACCAAGGAAAGGGAAAGGGCAAAGGAAAGAGGAAGCGTAAAGCCGTGGTTGGTGAAACCAAGCCAGCGGCCAAGCCTGACCCACAACCTGCCAAGAAGGCAAAGCCCACAAAGGATGCAGTTTGCTTTTTCTGCCAAAATAGCATATTATGACTATGAGATATGGCAAATGGATGTCAAAATAGAATTCCTTAATGGAAGGCTGCCCGAGGATGTTTACATGACACAACCTGAGGGGTTTGTATGTACAGAGGAACCAGAGAAGGTATGCAAGCTTCAGAGATCCATTTATGGATTGAAGCAAGCATCCCCGAGTTGGAATCATCGTTTTGATGAGGTAGTCAAAGAGTTTGGCTTCTTACAAAACCTTGATGAACCTTGTGTTTACAAGAAGGTTAGTGGGAGCACAATTGTGTTCTTGGTGCTATATGTCGATGACATATTGCTCATTGGAAATGACATTCCTGCCTTGGAGATTGTAAAATCTTGGTTGGGAAAATCTTTCTCAATGAAGGACTTAGAAGAAGCTGCCGATATTTTGGGCATCAAGATCTATAGAGATAGATCTCGAAGGCTTCTTGGATTAAGTCAGAGTACATACTTGGATAAGGTACTGAAGCGGTTCAGTATGCAAGATTCCAAGAAGGGATTCATACTGATGAATCGTGGATTAGTCCTAACAAAGAAACAGTGTCCCAAGACACTTGTTGAGCGAGGGCGCATAAGTGGCATCCCTTATGCTTCGGCAATAGGATCCATCAGGTATGCCATGCTGTGTAATCGACCCGATGTGTCATTTGCCCTAAGCATGACGAGCCAGTTCCAACAAGACCCTGGTGACGATCATTGGACTGCTGTCAAGAACATCCTTAAGTACTTGAGAAGAACTAAGGATGAATTCTTGGTATATGGTGGAACTGATGAGGAGCTATGTGTAAAGGGTTACACCGACGCTAGTTTCCACACCGACCAAGATGACTTCAAATCGCAGTTTGGATACGTGTTTGTCCTGAACGGTGGCAGCGTGAGTTGGAAGAGTTCCAAGCAGAGCACGATTGCTGATTCTACAACAGAGTCTGAGTATATTGCAGCATCAGATGCAGCGAAGGAGGCTATGTGGATTAGGAAGTTCATTGCCGAGCTTGGTGTGGTTCCGACCATTGCTGATCCCATAACCTTGGATTGTGACAATAGTGGTGCTATTGAACAAGCCAAGGAGCCCGGGTCCCACCAAAGGACCAAACACATACTCAGACGTTATCACCTTGTCAGATAGATGGTTGACAGAGGTGATGTCAAGATATGCAAAGTAGCAGGCGAGGATTCCGTTGCCGATCCTCTTACGAAGCCTCTTGCGCGGGTCATACATGAACGACATGTATCGTCGTTGGGGATTAGACGCATTGATGGAGAACCTAGTGTAGGAACATTTTGATTAATGATTGTTCCTAGAGCAATTGGGAGTTTGATGGAGATTGTGCCCTAGGGCCAATCATTTTATGTATATGTTTTGAACATATTGATTAATTTATAGAACTAAGACCAGCATGACCTCGGTGCGTACAAAACATAAAATTTGCTTGTTAAAATCGTGACCCCTAAACATGCATCTAGCGCCAATTTGTATCATATACAAAAACTAAATGCATAAAATAGCCGTGTTTAGATATGGCTCATCTACCTAAATTCCCTCAAGCCAATGAGAGAATCTTTCTAAGAGAAAAGGAAAAATTAAATTGGGAAACCTCATTTGAACATATGAGGGGAGTGAGGTGAGAAAAAGAAATTACATCCATAATTTAGGGAGACGACACGTAGGCCGTATTTACCAAAATAAAATCTAGAGCCATATCCAACACCATACTCATACATGAACAATTTCACATATACATTCACGGGATCAACATCCAACAACACAAAAAAAAAAAACGACTTTGATTGTGTTCAATTAGGGGTTGTGCAATTAACATCCCTTCTTGAAAAATAAGTCTTGCATCAATAATTCAAAAATTCAAGAATCATATTCAAGAAGCCGAATTCATTGACCCAAAAATTATAAATTCACATTTTACAATTTTCGGCCACCATACAATAAAATAAACAAAACAATTTTAATTAAAAAAAAACATGTAGGGTTTCGGCCAAGACCTAAACTTTTCAAGAAAATGTTAATCAATCAAACTGATTACCTTATGTATCAAATACATAAATTTGCACCATCCTTAGATTAGGTTAAAATCGTGTGGTGGATAATTGTAAAATTTGAGCATATCAAATGAAAAATGGTAAAAATACAAACATACATCAACATGTATATTCACAAAACTAGCATAAAAACAAAGTTAGCCAGGCTCTGATACCACTGTTGCGGATTATGGAGCAAACAGATGCTTGACTGATCCACAGACTCGTGTCCTTCCTCTGCCGGTGATCCACACGAACAGTTTGGCAGATACTCAGGTGCTAGCCTCCAATCTCTTCTCCAAGAGAATATGGGAACCAATCTACAAATCATGAAATTTCAAGAACACTTTTTGAAAAATCCAAGAACCAAAGTGGCGCACTAGTATGGAATTTTTCCTCAAAAATTCCTCACCACAACTCAAGAGATGAGCACACTGCCAATAACGACTTTCTTGGCGACACTTACTCTAGGTTTTTCGCCCCTCTTACTCTGACACACAACTCGCCCTTTTATTCCCAAGTTTTGGGTTAGTTCGAAACCCTCTCCTATTTCTCTTCTTGGGATATGCTACTTTTATGGTGTTTTAAAGAGTCCCCATTCCTCAAATTAGGGAATCACCAAATCTTGATTATAAAATTACATTAACATTATAATTCAAGATTAAATGGAAATCTCAATTTAAATTTCAAGATCATATCTTGAAACCTAAATCTAGAATGCACACTTCCCATTGGTTGGAATGAGTCAGCAGGATTTGAATTCTTAATTAAAATATTACATTAATATCTTAACCTAAAATTCAAAATGCATTCTTGAAATTCAAAATGCAAGATCAAATCTTGCATTTGAATCTCCAAGAATTCGCCCCCTTCTTGTTTGTTTTATAGGAATTTAATAAATAAGAAAAAAATCCTAACTCTTAGGAAGTTATAACCAACTTATTAATTTCCTTAACAAATTGAATTAAAATATTACCCAGATATCTTTATTCAAATTCAAGTCTTGAATTCAAATTAACAAAATCATATTTCATTAATTAAATTCAAGAGTGAGGTGCCACCTCATCTTATTCTTCAATATTAGAGAATTTAATAAATCAATAATCCCCTAAGTCTTAGGAGACTTAGTCAATTCATTATTCCCTAATATTTTAAATAAGAATTCAATTGTAAATGGAATAATCAAATTAACTATTTAACAATTAGTATATTTAAACTTGTCTAACAAATTTAAATATTACAAATGTAGATTTTATTTAAGACAAGACTTCATGTCCTAAGACATTCAACTATGTCTTCAATTGTGTCACTAAAGTGACTCACGAATTAACCCTAATTCGTGTCCCATTATAGTATCTTGATCCTGCTCATGTGTGACCCAGCAGGCTTCATCTGAAATTGGCAGCAAGCCATCTCTATGACTCACAAGTCGAGAGCGGACTCTAGCAAGCCATCACAACTACCCAAAGCACGTGAGTTATCGTTTTAACATCAACGACTTAACCTTAGTACCACCATGTCATAACCCCTATTATCACACGATATTTTGGCCATGGATAAGGCATGGGAAAGTCATCCTAGTAATCCAAACCATAACTTTCTCGATTCCTTGAGTTAGTCCCTTTACCCTGTGTGGCC
This sequence comes from Chamaecrista fasciculata, assembly GCA_003254925.1. Taxonomy (NCBI): domain Eukaryota; kingdom Viridiplantae; phylum Streptophyta; class Magnoliopsida; order Fabales; family Fabaceae; genus Chamaecrista; species Chamaecrista fasciculata. Next base: position 23,018 of record QANZ01018498.1, read on the forward strand.
AGACATTCCTTGGACAAACTCATCGAGGGGCCCAGTCAAATATCTCTCAACTTAATGAGGGACAAAATTCCTTATTGGTCAACCACATTCCTCAGCACAACAAACAACTAAACCTGTACCTAGGCTGTATGGCTACCCTGTTACGGGCCACATTGGACTAGGCCAAAGTTCAGCATCTACAGTGCCGGAATAATGAAGACCTCAAGTCCTAGGGCATCGTAACAGGTGTACAGGAGAGACTAGCTCATGACTGAACCCATGCAGGACTCTCCGGGTCGGTCCAGCAACTTTTATCCCTTTAGATAATTGCACCATGACTCTCGAGAAGCATCACATGCGTGTATCTCTATACACCGAAGTCATGCTGGTCTTAGTTCATTCACGTTCCCACGTGAATAATCTGATGGAAATTGTGCCCTAGGGCCAATCATTCTATAAATATGTTATGAACATATTAATTAACTTATAGAGATAAATTAATGGTTATCATATTATTAGCATGTTTACTATGATAACAGTACGTGATTAATTATAGGATAATTAATCTAAACTGTCCCTGGTCGCTCATTCAAGTGGGAACTTGAAATGAACCAAGACCAGCATGACCTCGGTGCATAGAGATGCATGCACTAGATGCTGGTACGAGAGTCGTGGTGCAATTACGTAAGGGGTTACGAGTTGCTGGACTGACCCGGAGAATCCTGCATGGGTTTTAGTCATTAGCTAGTTTCTCCTGTACACTTGTTACGATGCCCTTAGACCTGAGGTCTTCATTATTCCGGTGTTGTAGTTGTCAGACTTTAGCTTAGTCTAACGTTACCCGTAGCAGGGTAGCCATAAGGACTAAGTACGGGTTTCGTTGATTACCGTGCTGAGAAATATGGTTGACTAAGATGGAATTTTGTCCCTCATAGAGATGGGAAATAATTAACTGGGCCCCTCGATGAGTCTGTCCAAGGAATGTGTGGCCACACTATAAATTGGGACTTACTCAAGGATTCGAGAAAGTTGAGGTTTGGATTTTGGATGACTTTCCCATGCCTAATCCATGACCAAAATATCGTAGGACAAAAAGGGATCTAGACAAGGTGGTACTGAGGTTAAGTCGTTTCGGCGTTAAACAATAACTCACGTGTTTTGGGTAGTCGTGATGGCTTGCTAGAGTCCGCTCACGACTTGTAAGTCATAGAGATGACTTGCTGCCAACTTCACATGGGGCCTGCTGGGTCACACACGAGCAGGATCAAGATGCCACATCGGGACACGAATTAGGGTTAATTCGTGGGTCAC